>APFE030421845.1:0-40386 GCA_000404065.3 Pinus taeda | reverse complement strand
ATACACCCCATGGATCAGATTGAGCTGCACAAACAGACTAGGGAAATGGTGTATGCAACACTTGCAGACAGGGCCATGCTGGCCCATCAGTTAAAAGAAACACTTAAGAACACAAATACATAGCTTGATTTGGAAAGGTTGTCTTCCTCTGCAAAGGACAACAAAATAAAGACTTTGGAAGACATAATCATTGATCTGGGACATGACCCAAAGGATCCAAAGGGTGTTAGGGCCCTTATGAAGAAAAAAGAGGATGACATTGTTGCACTAAGAAAGTAGGCAAAATTGCCTCCTACCATTCACCCTCAAACAACAGAACTTGCACAAGAAAAGCAAGTAGATGATGCCATGGAGCTGCTTCTGGTGATGAATCAACGAATATTGCAAATGGAAGTAGAATTAGAGAAGGCATTGCAGGACAAGCAAGGGGAGTCAACCTCCCAGCCCCCTCAAACATCTACAACTCTTGGACCTGCCCCTCCCACACAAGCAGCAGCAGCCCCTCCTGCTATTCCAGCACCTACCACAACTACATCAGCAACAGGAGCAACAGCAGCAGCATAATCCAGCATGAGCATGGAGGACTTGATGAAAGCTGTTAAAGAGCTTGAGACTCAAGTAACTGAAATAAATGAAGCCAAGGATAGACTGGCCAAGCTGGAGACTAGTTATCACAAATCCAAGATGATAGTAGTAGAGAAACAAAGAGAAATAAAGGCCTTAGAGGCCAAAGTAAAAACTCTGGAAAATGAATTGCTCCTAGGTAAAACCCTAGCAGAAATAAAGAAGATAGTTTGGGCCAAAATTGGCCAATCAATACAGGACCAATGGAGGTCAATCCAGGCAATCTATGAGCAGGTTGAGCTGATAGGCATGGCTCATGTGGAAATCCAAAGAGCCATAACAGCACTGGGAATAATGCCCGAGCAGGCCACTAAAATGATACATTTCCTCAATAACCGCACTAGGGAGGAACTGGCAGCTTTGGAGATAAACAGCAGAACAGACACCATCTTGACAGCTAAAAAGGTGCTAACCTTAAGGAACTTCACTCAAACTCTGGAGAGAAAATGTCAGGAAATGAAAGCAGAAATTGATGAATTCAGGGAAAAAATGACAATATTACAGGATAAAGGACTGCCAAGCCTAGTGACTGGCACAGGATAGCTGCTGTCATATAATCAGTATATGACAAGGATCAACAATTATGTTGAAAATCAAATAATAACATCAAGTAGCTCCATTGAAGAAGCAGGCCCTCCCTCTGGGCAGTCTCTGAATGAAGAGTTAGAAAATCTATTTTTTATTGAGCATGAGATAAATCATCTGTTTGAGGTGCCTCCAAACTTCTACAGATATACAGAAGCAGATGAAACACTGGTGAAAATAAGAAGGCATCAGCTACCTCCAGCTGATTGGTGGCAGGCAATGCTGGAAATTCTGCCCAGATAATGCCACTATGTTATTCCTTTTTGAGAAAAATCAAGTCTCGGTCACGGTACAGGTCAGCAGACAGATCAGCACGCATGTATCACAGGAAGCATCCGTACAAGTGATTAACCAAAGAACCCAGACAGCAGGCTCAATTAACGCAGAATTAAAGGCACAACTACAACCCACTTTCCTGAGCCATAAAGTCAAAAGCTTTCTGACAGAAAGATAGCTGCCATCTCAGCATTAAATGTTGTAGTTATGTTTTTCATTTACTTTTTGTAAGAGAGTTGGTGGTGCAATTTATTGCACAATAACTCACTATTGAGATATTTTGTATCCTATTTGTATATATATCCCCTCAGAGAATGTATTGAGGGTCGGTTGTAGTGAAACTCTTTCTGAAGAGCTCTATTGTATACTTGAGACATTTTGATAATAGAAATTGCTGGTGGAGTTCCTGGTTCCTATGTTGTCTGAAGGTGGAAATGAATGGCTCTGTTGTGTTACAGAATTTCTGTGTCATCTGCTGGAACAATAAGTAATTCTGAACTGTGTATGTGTTTTCCTGTGTATGCCATAATTCATATATTTTCATAATCATAGAAAATAGAGAAAAAGAATAGCTTAGGATTTGTTTTAACACACCCTATGCTCAATCTCTATTTCTAAATATGTTTTCTTCTGGATTAGCCATGGATATGAATTCTTAATTGCTCATGTCTAAACTAATTCTATCATTATAAATGTTGTTTAAGAATTCTTAACTGCTCTTAAGCAATACTTTCATTTTTCCTTTGTTAGCATAGTGAAAGATTCTTAACTGCCTTTCACTCACTAATCCCATAGCTTTATCACAAAATCTAAAAATTGTTTCACAGTTGCCTATCTAGCTCTGCAGCCACACTCTGCCTTCAAAAACATTCTTCAGCAGCACATTACTTAGACTCCATTGCCCAATGACCCAAACTGTTCAGTAAATTATGCAACAGCTCTGGTTTGAATTCACCAACCCACCAAACTCAAGACAAAACAACACACCATAGCTAGCCTAAAAACTTTCCACCAACAAAGCTAAATTACAAAGAGAGAGCCCTCTCTGGTTACAGGTAGGCTAGGACTTGTAGCTAAAATATTGGTCAGTGGTTACCTCGGCCATATTCCCTTTAGGAAGCAGGGAACAACCTGAGTGTTAACAGGTACTGCAATTGGTTGTGTAGATAAAGATGATGACACTAATGGAGATGGTGTAAAAGAGATGAAGTAGTTGATGTATTTGGAGGTGCAGTAGAGGATGAAGCAACAACTAGATTTTCAAGCTGCTATTGAATGTAAGTTTTTTTAGTTGTAGTTTGAAGTTGGTCAGTTAGATTCTCGAGTTTATGAAAGTTTAACCATAGCTCATGATCAACTTTAGAAAAAATGGATTTAGAATAAAGGAGGTGAGAATCAAATTGAATAGGATCAACTATCACTTGAGAAAGGAAGGATTCAGATTTTGATCTGAAAAGAGATAGCTCAAACTGAATATCAAAAGAAAGTTTTTCAACAGTGAATAATGTTTTAGGCAAAGAAGTAGTTCTTTCTAATTTTTTATTTGTACTTTCAGGAATAGGTTACTTGAGTTTTCTAAGCAGTTTTCCTGGGTCATCAACAATAGGAGGTGGATTTGGGTTAGGATTTGACCTTATATGTCTTTTAGGAGCCAGAATTTTACACCTTGAACTTGATATAGTTTCTTATATCAGCCTTTTTTTAGATAATGGAAGTTGTCACCTACAAAACCAATCTTGAATGGTCTTAGAGAATGAATCTTAGGAATGATATATCATTTGTTTCCCTGGAAATGGCACCAAAATGTTATCCTCCACAATGCCCCATACTGAGGAGGAGACCGAAAGGGGTAACCTCAAACCACTTGCAGTTTAGTAGCTAGCCCTGCTAAACCAAAAATGGATCTCTCTAAGTATTTCACAGTCAATGATTAGAAGAAAAATGGATTTTAGGCTAGATATAATAGTTTCAGATGAGTTTTTAGAAATTTAGGGTTTTTGGATTACTGGATTAGGGATGAGAAAAAGCAGCTAGGTCAAGGCCTCAAAGGGTTGCAGTGGAATGCATAAAGAGGATAAAGATAGCAATGTCTTGTGATGTATCTAAGATTTTGGTAAATGTAATGTAGGGTATGAGAAGATTAGAAGGTCATAATGAGCATATGTGCCACGAATTTATTAATCTAAAAGAAGGAAACATAGAAATGATTTTCCACATAAACAAGCTTTAAATATAAGGAACTATGCCTACATAACTGTAAGGAAAATCACTTAGGAAAGAAAAACATGTTAAGAAAGATGAATTCATTCATAAGAGACTGACATAGAAAGAAAACAACATCACAAACTCACTGCACATAAATTCCTAAAAAATAGTTGTAATTACTCCTTTGATTAACTGAGTGAAAGCACTAGATACAAATTCTCTCCTCAAATGCTCAACCCTTCTCTCAGACTGGGAAACTGATATATATAGACTAAGATAAATAATTTCCCCACCTTCAGGGGTTGAATCCATGAGTGGTGGAATAGTTTCCAATAATTTCTCAACCAACAAGTGAGAGTGAGAAGGTCAAAAGCAAACTCCTCTTAGACTTTGATTTGAGTTTTTCTTCCTTTATGAGGCCTAATTAAACATAAAAACATCCTATCGTACTAAATTATTCATGGCTACATCATCTAGAATTCAAACTACTGAAATTGCATCATCAAAAAAAAGATTTGGTGAAGACATGTTGAGAAAGAATGTTATAGGCATTTGTGTAGCGCATTGAGGCATTTGCGTAGTGCACTCAAGAATTTTCGTATTTCCATCTTGCAGGATGCTTTTGTAGGTCTTCCCATGCTCCAAATTGAGAACTAGATATCTTGTTGGAAATATGTGAGTGTCTATTTGTCATTTCACTATTCAAACAAATGATTTGGACACTCCAGCTAGGAGAAAAACTATTTTTCCCAACACTGCTCCTATTTGTGCAATGCTTGCTTCAAAACAGTGGCAAAAAGGGATTTTTTGACCTGTTTTTGAGCAATGTCTCCCAATTTGTCCACTAATAAACTTGCAAAAGTGGATATCTGACCAGGCATATAAATTTTTAGTATTTCGATTGTCTATCCAGGCATATAAATTTTTTAGTATTTCGATGGCTATGGAGAAATTGCAGCACCAAGGCATTCTGCAAATAATTTGCCTCTGTGTTTCAAAACAGGGCAAAAACCATCAAAAATTTCAAAATGACAAAAATTTCTCAAAATTGCCAAGTGAAGCCATCATATGATATGTCATGCCATGAGAAAGGCCTTAGCAAGTAGATCAATATTTTCTTTGTCCTTTTGGCTTGTTAGGGTTTCCTTAAGCTTCTTCAAATGTTTGATTCTAACTTGGGATACCTTGTTTCTTGTGTATTAATGCATATCCATTGCCTTTACAAGTTATTGTCCCTACTTCTTGAGGAGATTCTTCGGGTTTCCATTGACCTTATCAAGCCAATATACTTTGTCTGCATTGATTTCTTTAGTGATTAGGTTATTTAGAGTGATCAGGACTCTAGGTGGAGAAACTTCCCTTTGTAGCTCAAGGGCTCTTGAAAGCTCTTGTTCTTGGTCTCCCTGGTGTGCTTTTCTTTCCTTTTCTTTATGAAACTTTCAACAGAGCCACTGATTTTCCCTTTACATCCTCTTTCTTTAAATATGCTGCTTGTTGGTCTTGGATCATTTGTCTTACTTTCAATTGCATATTTTCTTGTTGTAAGCATGCTATTAAAGCATTTTCCTCTATCAACTTGCCTTCGAATATTTTGATCTCTTCTTCTTCCTTATGATTTGATTTTCAACTTTATCCTCATGGCCTTTCTCCACCTCTGACACATCGGTACCTGGATGAGTGAATTCCTCATGTTGTGAGGATGCTCTCTATTCACCTGTTGTAGGCTTGGCCCTTTCAATAATATGTGGAGCAAACACAAGCCTTTCACCTCTAGAGTATGTCTTAATCACTTTTTCCCTATAATTCCTCTTGGTAGGTCTTCTTAAAGAAGCAACCTATTGCTTCACTGGTGAGTTTGGAGGTGTTTATTCATCACTAGAAATCGTTGGAGAAGATGGAGGAAAAGCTAAATTTGAAAATCCATCCCAAGACAAATTTCAATGTTCTAATTGAACGCAAACTAGTACTTTCACCAAGCCATGATGAAATAGACTAGTGATGATTTTCTCCCAACCTTTATACCTTTTCTGTCATTTTTATTAGACTTTTATACAGATAGTGAGGCAAATTGAGTTCCTAAAGACGGTGAAATGCACCAAAAGCCTCATATGGTACTTATACAGCCTTGAATGCCTACCCTCACATGTAAAGTACTTCATGATAAATTTCATGAGAGGAGCATATATTTCCAGCAAATTTCTAAATAGAAAAACATGTTTTAGAGTTGTCTTATGAGGTGCTTTTAGGTACATCTTGTAACTTTGAATGTCAATGTATTCTTTCTTGAACCAAATTCTCTACTGTTTGGGATCCTTATGGATGTGGAGATGATTTTCCTTGAAAAAGTGAATTCAACTCCTGCTATAGTCACTTTATCTTTTCTTAATTTGGTGGCAAAAACACCGGTCAGTTGATCATGAAACTTCAGTTGCTCAATTTTCTGACAAAAGGTAAGACAACCTGCATCTTCAAATGATTTTCTAATGAAGGGATATCACAAGATCTCATGAGTTGAAGTGGGTTCATATTTGATGATATATCCTCCTCTATGAATCGTTTTTTAATAGGTTTGAGATTCCATGACAACACCTAGCTCTTAGGAGATAAACTGGGGTTTTGCTTGTAGGAAAAACAGGGGATTTTTTATAGATGTGAGAAAATTTAGGGAGATAAGGGATAGGGAAATGGAAAAATTCTAGGAAATTTTGGGGGGATAGTGAGGGAGATTACAGAGCTAAGGAAAGAGGAAATTAAAAACTTTGGTGAGGGGAAGGGTTTCAAACAAGAGAACCACAATCCAATGGTTTAGAAAGTGTGCTCTGTCTAGGGTTTAGGTGAAAATGATGGAATTTAAGGATGAGTTTGTTAGTGGTGTTTAGGAAGGTATGATTAGGATAGATGAAGGTTTATGAACAGTAGGATACAACTTTTAACAACAATTCAACATGGAAATTATGAAATCTTTGAAGATCATTTTCAAAACCCTAGGACAGGGAAATGAAGCATAGAAACCACAATTAAGAGAACTAAGAGATTATTAAGCTTCATTAGAGACTACCAACTTGTATTTTCTTAAACACACTTTGAAAATGATGGAAGAAATCACTGCAAAGAATCTCGCAGCCTTGTAAAGAAAATGTAGTCATTTCTAGGCATTTGTGTAGCACATCAAGAGTATTTGCGCAACACAAAAAGAGGAACTCAACTTTGGCATGCAAAAACTTGTCCTTACTTGGGAATTTCGACCTGATTGGGTGGAGTCGAGTGTTGGAAAATGGAATGAGTAAATAGAGAGTGAGTGAGAGTCTTTTATAACTTGAGGAAATCGATTTTTCTCTTGCAAGTGGTAGTGGACCCACCATAGCCTTTGTAACTTGATTTTAACACTTTGCAACTTCACGACCTTTATGAAAGTATTTCATTTAAGAAAATGAAATTAAAAAATGATTTAAAACCTTGATTTCCAACTTAACATTTACTACTCCTTCATAAAATGGGTTTTAATGGTGAGATGACCAGTTTTAATAAATTAACCTATTAACCTAGTGGTGACCTAACATGGACTTATTAGATGAATTATGACCATAATGTCTATGGGACTCTTATAACAATAATTTGACTTGACCAAGATGGTGTTATTTGACCATGGAACTGAACGGACTAGTAAGAACTAACCTTCCTGACTAGCAACCAAATTTTTATTGAAAAACTCTTTGAAACTATAAAAATTTGACATAAAACCCTAACAAAAAACTTTATAAGATCACATTCGATCATCGCTGACTGACACGACGAACAGGCACTAACATGCTCATAATCTATGATCTACATATTAGCCTATTGAAGCAAACATTTCAACCTCTGATCAAAGCGTCACACGAACTCATTCACCTTCTATTGTATTTCTTTTACCCCAGTTATTGATTGGGCTTGTGACTTAGGCTTTTTTAATTCATTACTGAGCACCTTCTTTGTCTTGTCCAATGTTACATTTGCATGCACTGAACAATACGTAATGTACCAACTTAGTGCTCTATCTTGTAGTGTTGTAACAAGTTGCACTTTCTTCAAATCATCATATGTAACCTACTGTGACTTCCACATAGCATCTGCTACAAAGAAAAACTTCTAAGGGTGTTCTATTCGACCCTTGACTATGGTCATCTTCATCATGTTGACCATGTTGAATAGTGGAGGTCGAGGTCAAGGTTGAGGTGTAGGTGTGTGAGGTGGAGGTGATGGTGGAGGTGGAGTGGATGGATGTGGTATCCCCATAATACCTAATCTTATTTTCTATAGCACACCTAGAGGTGT
Organism: Pinus taeda; assembly: GCA_000404065.3. Lineage (NCBI taxonomy): Eukaryota > Viridiplantae > Streptophyta > Pinopsida > Pinales > Pinaceae > Pinus > Pinus taeda. Next base: position 32,382 of record APFE030421845.1, on the reverse strand, counting down.
CCTTAGAACACTATTTTCTTCATCACTATCAGAGGCTCCCAATAGAGGACTATATTCAGCACTTGAACCTAGGTCTCTTCTGAATGTTTTTCCACTTCACATAGCTCCCATTAGCAACAACCCACATGGTGTAGGGTGCAGTTTCACCCAAAGTAGTATTGGGGGATGACAGAACCAGGTTTCTCTATCCAGAGCGCTGTTTGATGGGTTGATGTTACTTCTAGTGCTTTATCCCAACCTTTGCAAACCCTAAGAGTTAAAATGCCAGAATCTCAGTAACATACAGGACATAGAATCTAACCCTTTGTAGAACACTTTAAACATTCATATTATCAAGTAAACATGTAGATCTACCACTTTCGTGCACCAATTAAGTGTTTCTTTAGATAAACGCAGAAACAGAGAAAATACACATAAATTACATAAGTAAATATAAAGGCACAGATACACCATTATCAATCCAAAATAGGCTTTATTATATATAATCCTTATGTTACAGACTCTTCTTCCCTTGGCACACAAATGCAGGGGTCCGCACACTGAGCTTGCAGAATTACCAAGGTCTCTATGCACTTAATTGCAAGAGAATTCCGCTTTGCCTAAGTACAAAAAACAAACTTTTCTGCCTCAAACTACTTGCCCATGACCTTCAGTTATTAGTTGACCTCCTATGATTCGCTATGACTCCTTTATATATCTTCTTTCATTACAATACCATGGTTCATGAACCATGGGAAAGTCACAAAACATCTTATCTTCTAACAAACTAAGGGAATAAAGTCCCTTAGACTCCTACGACCTTCGCGCTCTACTCCCTCAAAATGCAGAGAATTTATACATATAGCAAAATTAGTTACAAAATTTACCCCAGGGGAACTTTCCCCTATAGCCCATATAGAGAGATGTTTGCACGAGTATTCTTCATGCCTTCTACAATGTGATAATCTAAAGCAAAGAGACTCACCAAGGTGTCCAGGGCTGGAACCGAGTTCATGGTTTCTGGTGGGTTGCTTTGTTCTTTGTTGCTTGTGGAAACACATTTTGCTGAAGTTGTCTTCCCAGACTTGCTCTGAGTGTTATTTGTTGATTTAACTGATGGACCTTATTATCACTGAAAATATTTCAAAGGAAAAGGGTAAGGTAAGGGAGAATTGGCCTTGGTTATTCTCAAGTTCCTTTCATGCATAAGAAGCACTTGGCAAACTCAGGGTCAGCATACATCAGAGTTCTTTGAAGGCTCAAGCAAGGCATGTAAGTTTTGAACAACTTCATGGTAGATGGAAAGGCCATTTCGAGAAAAGGAAAGATCAAGAGAGTTGAATTGGCATTAAAACTGTGTTTTGGTGATTACACAGCAGTTTCGTAGCGCGCACTATGAAACTGCTGAAGATAATGCCTAATGCACAGCAGTTTCGTAGCGCGCTACGAAACTGCTATAGCTGCATATTTTGATATAGTTGACCAGTTTTAAGGAACAAAAGGGAAACCTTTTTGAAATGGAGTGTCTGAATAAGGATCATTCACACAACACAAACATCTAGCAAGGGCAGAAAGGGCAAAGGAAAAGCACATATGCACCATAAGCCATTTGTTATAAAAGTGATCACAGCAAGTATTTTTCATCATACTTCAAGCAGCGTTGAAGAAGGTTTTGTCTTCATACAGGTACATGGGAAAGGTCTACACATGTAAAGAAAAATATTTCAAAACATTTTTGTGTAATCAAAGAAGGACAGTAGGCATAATTGTTTTTGAATATCCTTGTGAAGACCAAAAGCAAAAAAGGAGGAACTTTCTCTCCTTGTTTTTACTAATAAATTTATAGAAGAGTTTCTGAGCAGTTAAAAACTCATATATCCAAAGTGAAAGAGGTTTTAATCCCTAATATACTGAAGCACAAAAACCTCCTTCAGTTTCCTCAAATACATCATGAGCTGGGAGAAATGAAGGACCAAACGTGCGCTACGAAACTGCTGTAGGTGCAGTGTTTCACAAGTATATTTCTCTGTTTTACACATGTTTTTCAAAGACACATTTTTGGCGATAGGAAAGGTTTTTCAAAAACCCAAACGAGGTTTTTGTTCAGAATGGATTGGTTCACAAAAACCTCCTTCATTTTGTCCAAATACATTTTTTATCAGAAGTTATGAGATCTGTCCCAAGACCCATTGTTCAGCCAAAACAGAGCAAGGGACAGTCTCCTAGTTTCTAGGAATCTCAAGGATCGATTCTGGACAGCTGGAGAAGTATTTTAAAAAACCAAGAGAGGTTTTTGTTCTAGAAATCTTGGAATACAAAAACCTCCTTAAGTTTTGAACAATGTGTCATGGATGAGGAGATAAAGGCTTCGTCCCACGTGCCATTTTCAGAGATCCTAAACCTAAAAACATGGAAACATGTTCCCTAATTTCTAGTGTTTGTCTTCAGCAGTCAGATGACCACATGGGAGGCTTCATCAAATTCGATTTATTTAGGTTTCAAGTGTCAAATAATGCTTTAAATTCTTAGATAAGGTTGTTGTAATGATAATAAGGAGTTACACTCCTAGTTGTATTAGGTCTCTAGGACTCCTAGTTAGGTGTCATTTGCATTTAATAGTTAGTTTTAAGTATCAATAGGTGTCATAGTAGGATGAATTCGAATTCCCCTCATGCTTGAGGAGGAATCCAAGTTATGTAAAGAGCTCTATATATAGCTGAAGCAACAATGTACTCAGGGTTGGAAATTTTATGGAAAAGCTTGTATTTGGCTTATGTAAGACTCATTTTCAGTAATACATATTTGACTTTACTTCTCAGGATTCATGAAGGATTTTTTATGTTCAGAATATGTGATGTTGTCCTTTTCTTAATTCTTACAGTGATATGGATTTATAATCACTCAAAATTCACTGAATGTGCTATGATTTCCTGTATACATTTATAAACTGTGTGGTCCCATATGAGTTTATGTTCTGAATGTTTAAATGTTGAATGCCCTGACTTCCATGTAAGGTTGAGTTCATTGTGATATTGAGCTGTTGTTGACTCCATAAGCCCAATGGATAGTTGTTAAATGTGTTTCCACCATTCATATTAGTTACAATTGTTCTATAAGAGTTAGCCATCTTATCTTTAATCAAAATCATTAATCCATTTAGAGAGAGCCCTCTCAGGTTGAGGAGGCTAAGCCTCAGCCTAAAGTAGGTTTGAAATAGTTACTTGAGGTCTTCCTGGTCTGCAACCTTCCAGGATCTGATTTTGAGATAACAGACCTATTGTCCTTAACATATCTGGTCTTATTTTATCCCTCGCTATCTCAAATACAGTGGGTACCCCTTGACTTCTCAAGTCATATCGATTGTTTTTCTTCGGGGCTGGACAATCACTCAGAGGCTCCTTCTCGATGGTGATCTGTTTGGTTATACAGGCACAGTGATGAATGTTTACTACATGCCCAGTAATTGGAGCTTCATCAGATGCAATAGCTTCTTCTTCCTCAGTGTCAGGCTCATCTTTCTCATTAGCTATGATGTTGTTGGAAAAATGCATAGTCATGCTTCTCATTCCATGGTTCCATTCTAGGCACATTCTTTCTGAATGTTTTTCACGGTGAAACATGCAGTATGAATCTGTCATGAGCTGGTCAAGGTTCAGAACTAGATTGGAACTTTGCACAAATTTTGCTAGCTAGTTGTTATTGCTACTTGAAACTACATTCGTCTTTCGCGGGTACCTAGAAGGTCTACTGCTCATGGTTGTCTTCCTTGTACTTTGTTTAAGTTCAGCAACTTCGGTGGTTAGGGACTTGATGAGATGAGTAAGGCTATTAATGTCACTTGCTTCCATCTCTTTAGCCTTACTTATAGAGTTCTAAGGCCTTCTGCCCATGTCTTTGGAATCCTTAGCAGATTCGTGGTCTACAATTACTCCAATAGCATGCAGGGATTTCTCTAGGGCAATAGCCTCTTCACAATGTTTTGTCAATGTTAGTCTTACAGCTCACTTGATGAATTGCGCAATACTATTTGATAGTGCAGAAGTGTAGTAGTTGATGGTGATGGAGTCATGAGGTTTAGTGTTAGTCGAGAACTTGTTTAAAATGTGGATAAACCTCTGTTTGAGATATTTAACCTTCTCTTTCTGCTCTATCTTGAGACTACCCAACTACTTTAACAATATGGCGAGGGTCTTGTCTTCAGCAAACTTTTCAAGAAAGATCCATTTGAACACCCCCCATTTCTAGATGGAGTTCGATGGAAGGTTGTCATAACATACAGCTACTGTTCCATCCAAGTTACACATAAATAGTCTACATGCAACATCATAATAACGTACCTCAAGTGATTGTAGATGTAGGTAGAACATGTCTAAGTTGTGATCTTCTACCTTCACTATCTTATAAGGGCCATATTTCATTAATAGATTTTACATGTGTCTCGACATCTTTTGCAGGACACCCATAAGTGCCAATAGTCACTCAGTCATCAATTCCATATTTTGTTCTGCCATGTTGTCCTCCTCATCCTCCTCCTCATCTTCTTCAGAATATGATTATTCTTCCTCTGAGTCTATTGGTTCTTCTTCCTCTTCTCCTTCTCCTTTGTTTCCTTCCCCTTTGCCTCCTCCATCGGAACCTCAACCCTAGAGTAAGAGGTTGTCCTCTTCTTCCTTTCAAAAGAGCAATGTTTCCTCTTCTTTCTCCGTAGCTTCTCCCAGCTCCTCAAGAGTGGCGAAGATTTCTTCTTCAACAGATGAAACTAATACTCCTATGAGGGTATTATTTTGCTTCTTTTGAGAATATGGAAGAGATACACTCCCGGAATTAGTCCAACATATTTTGCAAATTGACGAATGATGGGATTGAAAACTCGAATTTGATGATATGGGATTTCATGTTGAGGTCTAGGAGGTGAGAAATGAGCAACTTCATAATTGTGTGTAGGGGGGAGGGAGTGAATTTTATTGCCTTGACCAGACAATGGATGAGTGGGGTTGGTGGGACAACCAACAATAAACCATTGGTAGCCCTCCTTCTAACACTAGAAATGTTGACTGTGTTACATCTTCTAACATTCAGGGATCTCCCTCGTATGAAGTCCCAATTCGACCTCACATTATCTGGTGTAGGAGTCTTGTTTGGTATGGTGGCCCGGTTTCCATTTACTTAGAGATTTTCCTTCGCTCTTGGTTTTTTAGCACATGAGAGTAGTACACTGGTATGTTCAAAAAGCAAGGTGAGTGTGCCTGGTGAGTGTGTAATGTAATTGTGTCTAGGTTCTCTTACTACAAAAGGGGGAGAGTATAGTGAGCCTCTAAGTGAGAGATAATAATACCACCCAAAAAGACACACACGTGAACCAAAAAGGGTCTATTGATCGTCCAAAGGAATAGTCCATAGCGGATGTGGCAGTCGTTAAAACTGAAGTACAATGGAAGACCCATCCACCATCCAGCAAAGTAGTCCACAATGGATATGACAATTGTTATAACCAGTAAACAACGAAGGTTTGTCTAGTATCCTGTGGAGTAGTCCACAAGGATGAGACAACAATAATAACCAATACAACAAATTCTCAACAAGGTAATTACTAAAATGAATGAAACAGTTCAACTATCTTAGTACATGTGTGTTACAGAGTATTTTTTCACACCTCCTGCACTGTAGGTTTTAACCCTGTATAGAAATTACCTGCATATAAATTCTAAAACACAAAAAATAAATAATGCGAGAGAATAACACATAAAACACATATACAAAGAGATTTTCCCCTAGATCCAAAAACTGAGACTACCAACTTGATTTTTCATTATATTCCTTTCAATGTTACAATACATATCTATACATGTCGAAGCATCCAATAGCATGGACCGAAAAACCATCATGTCCAAAACCATGGACCAAAAACCATCGTGTCCAAAACCATTGCAAAAAATCATGCAGAAAACCATAGGTAGGTCCGCCCAACCTAACATAGGGTCCAAAACCAAAATTATATAGAGTGGGGTTACCTGCACCCCTCAAACCCCCTGTGTCTCCCCTGGGTATGCAATCGTTGCAATGAAGGGGGGGCTCTGCCCCCCTTCTAACCCCTCGGTTAACTATGTGGGCTAGTTCTAGAAAGAATATAACACAACCCAACATTCTCCCACTTGTTGTTTCTTTCCATAGGAGGCCATAAGAGAGCTTAGTCATTTATCCAGCCCTGCAATACCCATAGTTTCTCTACACCAAGAGAACTTCTCAGAGCTCATAGATTTTGTCAATGCATCTGCATTATTCTTCAAAGTGTCCACCTTTACCAACAACACCTTTTTGTCTTCTATCATATCCCTCACAAAGTGATACTAAACATCAATGTGCTTTTGAACAGTAAGCAGGGTTCTTTGCCAAGAAAATTGCACTTTGGCTATCACAGTCTATCCTTATACCTATCTGTACTAACCCCATACTTGAACACAATCTCTGCAACAAAATTGCTTCCTTTCTTACATGAGTGGTTGCCATGTATTCTGCCTCTGTAGTTGATAGTTCCACTATAGATTGTTTCTTACTTATCTAACTAACTGCACCTCCAAATACGTTAAACACATACCCACTTTTATATCTTCTCTGATCCAGATCTCCAGCCCAACCCACATAAAAAAAGCCATAGATATCCAAAACTCTATCCAATCCTGGTCTTCCTTGGTAGCACAAACCATAATCACTATGAAACCCACTTCACTGTTGTCCAATGCTCCTTCCCTATTTTGACATAAACCTTCTCAATACTCCCACTACATGTGTAATGTCTGGTCTACTATAGACCATCGCATACATTAGGCTACCAACTGCACTTGCATATGGAACACGGGACATATCCTCTTCCTCTTCTTATGTCTTGGGATATTGTTCAGCATATAACATTACACCTACAGGAATAGGAACCTTCGCCGGTTTACTATCCTTCATATTAAACCTCTACAATATTGTCTTGACATACTTCCTCTGCTTTAACCAGAGCTTCCTCTTTGCTCAATCTCTTCTAATTTTCATGCCCAAAATATAGTTTGCAACACCAAGATCTTTCATGTCAAATTTGGAGGACAATTGGGTCTTCAAATCCTGGATAATTTCTTTGTCATTTCCAACCAAGAACATATCGTCCACATACAAGACTAGATAAATAACACGATCTCCAATTAATTTAAAATACACACAGTAAGCTACTTTTCTTTTGGTGAAGTCAAGTCCCCGTATAAATGTAACAAATTTTTGATACCACATCATTGGTGACTGTTTTAACCCATACAAAGACTTCTTTAACTTTCATACTAGCTCTTTCTTACCCTTCACCGCAAAGCCTTTAAGTTGCTTCATGTAGATCTCCTCTTCCAAATCCTCATGAAGAAATGTTGTCTTCACATCCATCTGTTCTACCTCAAAATCAAAAGTAGCATCAACAGATAAAAGTAATATAATAGAAGCTACCTTGGCAACACGAGAAAAAATATCACCAAAATCAATTCCCGACACCTGAGAATAACCTTCTGCTACCAACCAAGCTTTGTATTTCTCCACCTTTCCTTTTGCATTTGTCTTCTTCTTGAACACCCATTTGCTGCCAATGGGTTTCCTTCCAGCCGACAACTCCACCAGATCCCAAGCCTCATTTTTGTGAAAATATACCGTTTCATCAACCATGAACCTCTTTCCAAAGTTTTCCATTCTCTAAATCAATTGCTTCCTTCACAGTTCTGGGATCATCATCAGTAATAAATAAATAAAAAAATTGAATATAAAGTAGATGGACCATACCTTTCTAGCTGCCTTCTTTCTCGAACGGATCTTCTCACACCCAGAGTTTGTGGCTCTTCATCTTCTGATTTCTCCTTTGCTATAGAGTCTAATTCTTCCTCCTTTAGCTCAAACTCTATCTTCTCAGGTCCCTTTGGTTGGACATCATGTTTAATAACATATTTTACCTCTCTGAACACCACATCTCGGTTGTACACAATCTTCCTTGTTACTAGGTTCCAAATCTTATAACCCTTTAAACCATCCTTATACCCAATAAAGATGCACTTTTCAGATTTACTATCCAACTTGGTCCATTTCTCCTGTGGAACATGTACATATACATCACATCCAAATACCCTGAGATGTGAAAGAGAGGGTTTCTTACTAGTTCATACCTCTTATGGAGTCTTATCCTCCAACACTAATGAAGATGATCTGTTGACCAGGTAACGTGTTGTCTCCACTGCCTCTGCCCATAATTTCTATCCTAACCCAACACCACTGAGCATGCTTCTTGCCCTTTCCATCAATGTTTTGTTCATTCTTTCTGCAACCTCATTTTTTTGAGGTGTATATGGAGCAGTCTTATATCGTGCTATACCACACTTCTTACAAAATTATTCAAATTCCTTACTGTAAAAATCTCCATCGTTATCTGTCCTCAACACCTTTATATTCTTCTCTATCTGGTTTTCCACCAGAGCCTTAAATTTTTTAAATCTGTCAAAGACTTCAAATTTATTCTTAAGGAAATATATCCATGTATTCCTTGAGAAGTCATCTATAAATGATACATAGTACACATACTTACCCAGTGATGGAACCTTCACAGGTCCAAACACATCACTATGCACAAGCTCTAATATCTGTTTCACCCTCTTACCACTAGAGGGGAAACTCACCTGATTCTACTTCCCATATACACAATTTTCACAGAAATCAAATCCAGAGAGCTATTACTCATACCTTCTTGTTATAGACATTTTTGGGCACTGCAACCCCAATCATACATGTCCATAAAACAAGGGCTCATAAGTCCCTAAAAGTGTTGCCTCATGCCCTAAAGGAACAAGGTCAGCTGATTACATCATCTCCCAGAAGTTCTCCACAGAAAGTTGCTCAGAACTGGTCAAAACTGGACCATACAGAATGCCCAGTGCAAAGGGTGTGATGCATCTCACCTGTGCAGTGTAAAGTGTGCGATGCATACTCAAAAGCCTTTCTGTAGGGTACGATGGGTGAGAGTAGACAAATGGCAGAGACAGTTTGCAAGGTGGATCATCATGGAATCTTCCAAAAACTTCTCCTGTGATGCTTGTCTCTCTGAATTCGCCCAGGGATGAGTAAGAGATCATCAATCTCCAAGTGGAATCAAGAACTATCAGAGAGAGGACACCAATCAAAATTCCAGAATTTGACTCACCCCCTGTAATTATCTATAGATGGATCCCTCATCACAGAGATCCCGAGGCTGGAATCTGGTATCTTGTAAGGAAGTGTTGTTGGTTTCCTGGTGCAACATCATAGTGTTGGGTGATCTAAGCTTTTCATGAGGTGAAGAAGGGATTTCATGCTGAGAGGATGACGCTAGGTCAGAACAATTGGTTGTAATCCTCTTTGATATTCTTGATATTAATAAAGCTATTCAAGTTTTCCTCCACATTCTTGTATGTTTGATGATATATGCATTTGTGTGGCCAATACATATTTGGTCTTGTATTGCTTATGATTGTAGATCTTTGTTCTTCGATAGTATTATGCTGCTTTGATTCCACAAGTGCTCTTTGAAGCTGGGTAGACGAAAGAGGAGTGGCAAAGATCTGTCAGAAGGGAGAGGAACTAAGCAAGGAACCAAGCGCAAGACTAAGGTGTCCTTTGTTCTCCTCTTATCTACTTCTCATAAAGGAAATCGAAAGTGGTTTTAGTTTGTTTGTTTCTAAGATAGCTACCAGTCTTAGTGGGACTAGCAGCTCCGAGTGGACACTAGATTTCCCGATAACAAAATGGCCACTCCACTGGGGAGCGAATAGATTTTTTGCTTGTTTATATTTGTTTGTTTTATAAGCTTATAGACAAAGCCTGAAGTCAAGCTAGCTAGCCTTCGAACTACATTTTCTATGCAAGTGCAAAGTAGATCAATGTTGCTTCAATCTATCTCTAGGTTTTGTTTATGAATTGAACAATCAATTCGCAAATGTTCTAATTGCTCTGGTGGCTCTAGTAACCTCATTAGATCAGCTCCTATGATTTATATTTACTGAACATCACTTGCTCAGCCTAAATCCCTGAATTGAGCTGCAAATTGTGACCAAATACCAAGTAAAAGTCTCACACTGGTAACATCGCACCCTCTCTTCAAGGAAGTCTTTATGCATCTCACCTCTCATGTGCATTAGGTGGGATGCATACTGAATTCCCTGTGTAATAGGTGCGATGGTCAAAAAAGGCTATTTTTTCCTTGATACTTTGGTTTTTCTTCACTCTCTTAAGCTCTATTCAAGATTTTTTCTATCTGTGATCAGTATACCACTGTGGAAACCCCCTTCCTTTCCATCATTCCGCCTCCATTGTGCAAATAACTGTAAATTTTTTTTTATGTATTGTGAGCCATTTTCAGTTCTCTTTTACAAAGAAGTAGCGTAATCAGACTGTCGTTTCTTGATTTGGAAGTGTCGCAAGTGTCGTTTTCAGTCATAGAAGAGAATCTTATTGTTCTTGATGGTCGATTATACTGTTACTCTTGTATTTGATTTGAATTAGTAGTTTTTTCAAGTGTCGAAAACAATTTTCAATTCAAAATTGCAAAGTGTCGTCGTTATCTTCCTTTCGTTTTGAAGAGAAATTTGTTAGTATTGTCGCTTTGAAAAGATAATTCAAATTTGTACTTAGAATTCTTCTTGTCATTCACACATTAAGAAGGCTAAAAACAAATACATGCATGTGCATTTTCATTTAGAATACTTGTTGATTTGATTTAGGACAGTGCATATAGTGTGTGCTCTATGCTCTATGTTGAAAGAACCTCATTTTTCTTTCCTTAGTAGCTAGGATTTTCATTGCAAAAGAAGATTAAATGATTGTTTATCATCTTAGACTACATTTTAGGAATTGTATATCTACATCATGCGGTGAACCTGAAAAGCAAATTTCTTAAGCAAGATCAACGGTAAAATAAATTCAATGAACATAAAAACGCTTTGGAACCTAACACACAACATTTAGAAGTCTAGGCTAGAGACGTATTCCAGCGTCGTAAAGCTTGGTAACTATTGCTTTCATTGTTGGTTGGATGATTCCTCCTCTTTGAGACGACAAGTACCAGTACAGACTTGTGCTCCCACGTACCGTCGAGTATATGTTGGGAGACCATAATAGGCTATATCCTTTATCCTTAGGAAGCCATGTCTGCCGCCCTATCGATCGCAATGCACTGAACACAACATTCGGGAAGATTGACTGTCGTACCGTAAAACGTATTCTGTAGTTTTGAAATTGGTTTTGTAATCCCTCTGTCTAGATTTCCAGAGTAGTCTCTTTCATTCCTTTTTAGACTCCTTAAAGGAAAAGGTCCATCTAAGCACTTGTCACTTCACGCTCATTAAAAATCAAAGGAGACTAGAGCCATCTTTTGTTTTTTCTTGACTCTTAAAAGTTGAAAAAACAAGTTGTGTCAAAGAATCTAAAATTCATTTAATTCGGAATCATTTTCCCCTATTATTTTGAGTTGATCAAGTAATCCGCAATCGTGGAAGAAATTCAATCAAAACCCCGCTGTTCATGGAGGCTTACGAGTCAACTGTTGTTAACTCCGGAAACGAAACTATTCTGGACAAAGCGAACTCATTTGACCAGATCGAAGTCCCCTAGGTTGGTTGGAGCAAGTACTCTGACATCCTCAGAGAATCCGGTTACTCCAAATATTTCTGGTATCTCTGCCTCTACAGAAGAAATTCCGTAGCCACAAAATGACATTACAACTGATCCTAGTGTGACGGTAAACACTTCTATTCCCGAACAGTGTCCATCTATAGCTGATTCGGAAGGTGTTACTCCCCAAACATCAGTTGTTGTAGAACCTATACCTTCTTCGGCACCAGAAATATTTTATGGACCTGACGGTCTACCTCTTCTTCCTAGATTGAATTCCATAGAATAGATTGTGGAGGATCCTCCATCTAACGCTCCATCGCAATTTGCAGCCGAGATTAGACTATATCCTTCTTCATTATAAATTAGTCTCCCGCCATCAGAAGTTCCTGAGGAATCGCTACGGAATATTTTGGATAGGCTAAATATGTCTGAACAACTGTCGACATCTAGGACTGTGTCATCCAACATAGCAGTGGCAGAACTTCTTGCTGCTACTCCAATAATGTTCGCCAGTATGCCATCTGTACAACTAGCTCTCAATCGCTGGATGGAATCCATCCAGGGGATGTTTCGACAGTATGGTCTATTCCCGTTTGTTCGTCTGGAATAGTATCTGGAATCTCTTATTTTGAATCTCTGCAAATTGATCCTTCGCGGTGCCAATTTGGGCAATCCAGTCCCCAAAGGCAAATCATTCCTTTGAGCACTGGATTACCATTGTATGGAGGGCCGTATACCCTTTCATTGTCTTCTTTGGGAGAACGACCATGTGAGAGTTCACAACAAAATTTAGGTTATGCTGGAATTATATCTAGAAGTTGGATGCCAATCCTGCCTCAACAACCAAGAGTTGTATACTCAATGCAACAAAGTTTACCTATGTCAAATATCCCCACTATGCCGACTATTGTGGCAGTGTCACAAGTACAAGCGTTTCTTGTTGTATGCCAACCTCAGGTTTCTCGGGTCGTAATGCAACAACCTCTTGTCCCTACGACGTGACCGCAATCACCAACTAGTGGAATGACCCAGGTTCAAACGGGGATCATTACCCCTCATCTTGGTCAAACAATCAGTACTAGACAACAACTCATGGCTTCACAACCATGGCTGGTGCAATACCAACAACCGCAATTCCAACAAGCTTACCAAGGATCTGAGCAACAAGTCTTTGCAAGTAATGGGAAGCAGTATATTCAAAATGGTCAACATCAATCATATCATAATGATCATGCCCATCAACCTTACCAAAGTTACCAGCATCAAATGCATTATGCTGGTATGGAAAGACCAACTGCTCAGGCAATTCCATCTTATCCTGGGTATGCTTCACTGGGCTTGAATCAGAAGTTACCTTTCGTGGTGACTCTAGAGCTACCAGATCTGAATCGACTAACAAATGACGCAATTGCCTACGCCCCTTGGTGGCCAACGATTCTGCATAAACTTCCGTAAGATATTCCTAAATTTAATGGAAATCTGAGTGAAGACCTGTCGAATCATGTGATGACCTTTCATCTGTGGTGTTCGTCAAACACTCTCAACGATGATTCGATCAAGCTTCACCTCTTTCAGTGAACGTTAACTGGTCCAGCAGCAAAATGGTATATCAAATTGCCTAGATCTTTGTTTGATAACTTCAGTACCCTGGCCACAACCTTTTTAACCCATTTTTAGTTACCCATAAGGTACGAAACAGGAACAGAGCTTCTTACCAATTTCAAACAAATGATGGCCACTCACATATCTGATCATATTCATGAGTGGTGATGTCGTCGTAGAATGGTAAAAATGTATGTTCCTGATCAGCTATTGGCTAAATGGTTTATTAAGTCATTGTTACCTTCTATTATAGAATATGTGGCAAAGGGAGGATTCGTCACTAAAGAGCAAGTTATTGCTCGTGCACAATATCTAGACTTGATATATACACAGTCTGGCATGCTCTACGATAAAATCCCTGATGCTCCTAGATCGGAATATTCCATTCCTCCCCCTCCTAAATCAAACAAAGACTCTCATGTTGAAGATGGCATGATAGGTACGACTAGCACGAAAACCGTAATGGCTACGTCAAAGAAGGCCCATACGGTTTCAAGTCAAAATGAAAATGAGGAACTTCTCACCTCAGAAGTAAATGTTGTGTCGACAGACAAAGGCAAAGAACCCAAGCAACCAGGAGGTAAGAAGAAAAAGAAAGGGAAGAAGAAGAAACAGGAGGAGTACTCTCTTGAAAAATCTTCTGCAAACCCTTCTGGAGATAGGAAACCAAATCGTCCATGCCTAATATGTGATGAGGATCATTGGATGAGAGAGTGTCCATATAAAGCTGAGCTTAGAAAATTCTTCAAGAGTTCAAAAACCTTGGCAGTATTGACTGATCTTTTTTCAAATCCAGGAACAAATCTAGTTGCTAGTGACAATGCTTCCCCGTCCCAAGTGCTAATGTTGTCTATTTCAAAGTAGCAAAATGACGCTTTGATATCGACAAGGAATAAAGATTACGGGAATCCACAGATGTCAAACAACAAGGATAATGATCAACCTAGTAATTCGACAACAACTTTACCCAAAGTTGTGCCACCCATCACTCCTGAACTAACGATAAAACCGCCAAAAGGAGTAGTACACAAATCGAAGTTTAATCCTCATACAAGAGCAGCACAGCATTATAATATAGTGGAGGATCTGGCCCAATCACCATCCGCTATGTCGACACTTGAGGTACTGCAAAATTTCCCCTCCCAAAGGTAGGCTTTATTTTTAGTGATAGGTGGGATTGACCCAACGGATTCCAATATTGTGTCCTTTAATCACAAAGGATATGACCCTCAGTTACCAGCTCAACTAGCTTTCCTTATTCAAGTGAAAGCCCTCAAAAAAATTGTTCATCGAACAATTATTGATGAGGGAGCATCCACATGTATTATGTTGATGAGTTGCTGGAAAACTTTAGGATCTCCACCCTTGTCACGATCGTCGACGACATTAAAAGCATTTGATGGATGAACATACACCCCAAATGGGATATTGAGTAACTTGCAAGTTGAACTAGGGGGAAAAATAGTAGAAATTGATGTTGAAGTTATCGATGGAAACCTCGATTACAACATCCTACTGGGAAGGCCCTGGATATATGCCATGGCTTCCATTGTGTTGACCTACTTTGGGAAGATTGCATTTCCTTTCCAAGGAGGAATTACAATCATCGACCAACAAACATTTCTCCCCAACAGTTCACAAGTTACGGGAAGCATTCTGATGATCCATGAAATCCCTCACTCGCTTTAAAATATTGGAGTAGGCCTACTAAAAGACCCTACATTAATGGGTACTTTTTCCCTACCGTCTCCAATCAATTTGGCGGAAGTGGCCAAGGTGGGAACCTACAATATGATATCTTCTATTCAAAAGATGTCAAAAAATGATATTAACCTGGATCATCTGCGGGTATTGCCTCCAAGCCCAATAGAAATATTGTAGTAATCAATGTTTTTGGCAAGGGAGGAAAACCCGAATCAATGCTCAGCAAGCGTATCGATAGGTAGGTCTAACAAATATGGCACCCCTTCAGATCCTTGGTCGCAAGTACATTCTACAGACGAAGGAATTGTTCAGTCAATGATGATTGATGGGGCACCATGGGAAGATTACCACCATCGTTCCCATCTTCCGGATTGTAAGGAGGATCATTCCAGTGACCTTGATCATCCCTCAGTTTTTGACTTTCTGTCAAATATTGTAAATACAGTGGATTCCGAGCGAAATTTGTCCAATATTGAAGAGACTATCGCCATAAATATCTCGACCAAAACAGATGTTGTAGAGAATATTGATGTTGGTAAATCTTGTTCTTCTTCATAAAAAATGTGTGTTTTGTGTCAGTTTTGGTCGTTTACTTGGCTTTGTGGTCTCAAAGGACGGAATTCGTCTCGACCCATGTAAGGTTCAGGCAATCATTGATTTGCCTCCACCTTCAAATTTGCTTCAGAATTAGAAACTCCAAGGGAAAGCACACTTTCTGAGGAGGTTCATTCCAAATTACACCGAACTTGCTAAAGGTTATACTCGTCTATTGAAAAAAGAAGTACCCTTCATTTGGGATCAGGTCGCACAAGCTTCCTTTGATGCTTTAAAAGAATCCCTAATAAAAGCGTCATTAATGTATGCTCCTAATTATCAAAAAGACTTTAACCTGTATCTGGTTGCAGTGGATACGACCATAGAGATGGTTTTAGTTCAAGAAAATGATGGAATTGAACATCCTATATATTATTTAAGCCAAAACTTAAATGATACGGAAATGAAGTACTCCTACATTGAAAAGCTGGCTCTCGCAGCTATTCAAGTGATACAGAGATTTCAACACTATGTCCTCTTCAGAAAAACTACCATTTTGTGAGATTGAAACCCCATGACTTATATATTGTCGCGACAGTTGCTGGGGGTTAAATATTCAAAATGGATAGCAATTTTACAAGAGTTTGAGCTGGAATTCAAAAAATCCAAATCAAAGAAAGCCCTAGTTTTCGCGGAGTTACTATGTGATCTCCCATCGTCGTCCAACGATGCAACATCCGAACAAACGATCATGGAAGAAAATTTGTTTTTGATCTCTTCAAGCAATCTCTAGTATGGAGATATAATAATCTATCTCCAAACCCAAACATATAGGTCTAATACCTCACGCTCGGAACAATGACAGATTCGATACCAAGAAAAAGACTACGTAATTGTCGGTGATACTCTTTACTGTCATGGTGTCGATATAGTTCTGCAGAGGTGCCTCACCCATGAGGAGGCCGAAAAAGTCCTGAATGATTGTCATTCAAGCGCATGTGGGGGGCATCAATCTGGTTATGCTACGGCACAAAAGATTTTACGAGCAGGATACTTCTAGCCAATAATGTTCAAAGATTGCATAACCACAGTCAGAAGTTGCCATGCCTGTCAAATCTTCGTTCGCAAAACTAGAATACCACCCGCACCTCTGTAGCCAGTAGTAGCTATTGGGCCATTCACCAAATGGGGCATAGATTTCATGACATGTAACCCCACCTCAGCCGGGGGGCATGAGTATATCATAGTCGCAGTAGACTATTTTACCAAATGGGACAAGGCGATGCCTACATTATATAACAGCGGCAAAACTGCTGCCATCTTTTTTTTCAATCACGTATCTCCAGATTCGGTGTTCCACAAGCCATAGTCACAGATCATGGATCACATTTTTGCAATCACGTGATGGTTGAGTTGGCTACGAAATTAGGATTGTCCCACGACAACTCTACTCCATATTATCCACAAGCTAACAGACAAGTTGAGGCAATCAACAAGGGCCTGAAGCACATGCTCCAAAGGATGATTGGAGTCCATAAATGGAGTTAGCACCTGATCCTGTACTTAGCCTTGTGGGCATACTGGACATCAGTGAGGAATGCGACTGGGTTCACACCTTTTCAACTGGTGTATGGCCTGGAAGCAATCCTACCAGTTTAGTGTGAAATCTCGTCCCTCAAGCTCGCGGTTGACCTTCTCCCCAGAACTTCAGAAGAAGAGGCTCGTTTCTTGGAATTAATCCAATTGGATGAAACCCTTCGTGATGTAGCTTCGGCTAACAAATCCCATAAGAAACGAGTCAAAGTGCAGTTCGACAAAAATGTCATACCCCGTGTCTTCTTAGAAGGTGACCTGGTCTTACTTTACGACTAGGAGTCTGATAAATTGGGAGCGGGTAAGTTTAAGTCTTTATGGATGGATCCCTATATTGTTAAGCATGTATTAGAAAAAGGAGCCTATGATTTGATGGATTATGATTGGATTCCACTAGAGCAACCCCACAACAGGTTGTACCTCAAGCGTTACTATGCTTAACTCAGCATGGTAACCCCTATGCTTTTGTTACATTTTTGTTTTCGCTAAGGGTAATTGTTTTGGTTAGGTAATCCACTTTTGAAATTTGTTGCAGATGTCAAACCTATTGGAATGATTTATTGGATATGCCGACGGAGCGAGTCATAGTTCGCGGAACCTATCTTCTGTGGCCTAGGCCATCTTCAATCCCAGCGGCAAGTTAGTGAATTTCAGAGGGGTATGTATTGGTCGGTCGACGAACAATATCACTTAATACAACGCGTTGACAGAACTCCTCTCTGATGCCATCACACATGGCATATGTAGACTTATCGTCAAGCTAGACTCACAACTCATCATTCTACAACTCACTGGTATCTACTCTGTACAGAATCTAGTTATCTATCGCATGTTCCTAAGGGTCAGGATTTTGAAAAGACAGTTCGATTACATTCAATATCAACATATTTCTAGAAATTTAAACACATTAACAGACTCATTAGAAAATTATGTGTTAGATAGACATTTGCGACATTTATAAAAAGAAGCTTTTCATTAATATTTGCAACAGGAACATGTAACTTAACCAAAATAAAGCTTCGAAAATAAAAAATATATATATAATTGTTTATGTTTTATATATAATGTTTTGAAACTAAGACAAAATCGGTCAAATGACCCAAAAACTCAAAATTCTAGGGGGCACCCTAGTCTAATGATGTTGGTGATAACAAGTCACCGCCGGTGCACACCAGTAGTATGTCACTGCAACCTCAGAGGCAGTTCATCGGTCCTCATGTCCGGAATACCAAGAGTGAGACCCTCAACCTAATCCTGTAATGCTAAAACAGTATCGACCACATCAAGGTCACGGAGTATAGCCCTCCCCACAGCCTTTCCTGCTGGAATGGCAGTTGGTGCTCTCGAGCGTACTACTAGTCGAACTGGTCCAATGTTTGCATGAGCACATGAGTTTAATTAGTCTTGATCAAAGAAAGCATAAGAAAATTATGAAAACAATAGACAGAGATATGGTCAAATAATTTACCTATGGCACCCCATTGCTCGCCAACCGATAGCACCAAATCCGGGTCACCCTAGAAATCCATGCCAGCATATGGAAACTCGGCATAAACCATCTCCTGACGGTCGAACCACTCGAAAAAGGTATCGTAGAAAGAAATTTGGGACTGACCATCATGTCGGTCCATGAGGTTAACCCATCTCTGCATCTGTGGCTCAGTCGGTGGAGGTAAACCAAGTGAAATGTACTGCGGTTGCATTAGTGGGATCTTTTCCAAGGCAAAAGCAGTCAAAATAGAGCCATAGCCAAAATTCTTTGATTTTCCTCTTTTCACCTTGGTCAGTTGTTCTTTCATCATGAAGAGTATTGCGTTGCACTAGTTGAACACCTTTGGTTCAAGGCATTCCAAGGCGTACTACATATAAGACCTGTTAGCTATGTGAAGAGCCGCACTACCACCCAGTCTAGCAAAAGTGAACAGAATGGTCCTCAAGAGCTGGTCAGTGACATCTCGGATGTTTATCTTGCCATCTATGCTCGGCTGAGATCCCTCTCTACAGTACCGGTGAATGTACTCTCTCACGTATTCAACCCCACGTGTAGAAACTGATAATGAGAGAGGGGCACCATGCCTCGATAAACCGGTCAAAAAATAGATGTCCACGACAGTCAAGGGGATAGATTTTCCCCTGATCTGGAACACCTGGTTGGTAGGATCCCAGGCATTGAGGAAATATTGCAACAAGTTGATTTGTTGCCTCATGCTAGAAATGCGAAAAAACTACAACATGCCACAGTTCCGCAGTGCAATTACCATACCTAGATCATGTAAAGCAACCATGTCCTCTTCTTCATGCTCACATTCTCACCATGTAACAACCATTTTGCTTCGATGAATCTCTAAAAACAAACAAGAGAAGAGTCAAGATCCTAATTTGGCAAAAAAAAAAGCAAAAATTCCAAGAGAAATCAGTGTAAAAGTTTCCCTCCTTGCGCCCATCGCACCCCAGTAGTGTACTGGGAGTGATGCATACTGACTGGCCAGTAACCAGTCTAGTATGGATCACACCTTTCGATATGGGAAGGGTGCGATGGAGCCAAGGCAATTTTTTCAAACTCCAGTGGCTCAGAAAAACAGGGAAACATGCTCAAAATTCAAAAAGGAAGGAATGCAATTGAAGAGCTTAGGTTTAGCTCTTACTTGGTCCAGACGGCGCCAAGAATCATCCACAGAATCTCCCGAAATTAGCTGGTAAAAATTAGGGGGGAAAAACACCTCCAGAGCTCCAACAAACCAAGTTCAAATGAAATGGTAAAATGAGAGGTAAAAATCACTTTTAAATTACTATTCAGTAATTCAAGTAAGGTATTAGTGTTTTAAATCATTTTCCAAGCATGTGTTTTCATTTCTAATCGGTTTGATGAAGCAATTGAGCAGGTGGTACGAATGGCGAAAGAACGAAGTGCTAACAGTGAATCAAATAATCAGTGACCATTGCAGTTTTTATGTGAAGTTCAAGCTCGTTAAAAATTAAACCTAAGCAATGAGCAAATGTTTCCCCCAGAATTTAAGCTCATTCAAAAAAGAACCAATTTCCAGTAAATAACCATTGTGAATGCATTATGATCAGCTTTTAAGCCTTGGTCGTGTTCTCATCATCACCTCCACTCTATTTTAGTCGATCATACGCCTCCATTTGATTGTTTACCCTTTTGAGGAATAGCTGCAATGAGTGATTCTGTTAGCCATCCTTGTGACACTACCGTGATTGGAAAATTCCAAACCTTACCTGGAATCAGCTGCTACCCGAAATTATCACTCATTCCTCAAAAAACGAGTCTCCTTTAAGATCTTTTCACCTGACTCGTAAAATATGAAAAAATTGCCAAGCTATTGGCCTCTTCGGCTCGTTAAAGTCATCAGAAGTGCTATCCCTCCTCTAGATTTTAATCTTTTTGGACCTGAGCGATTATTACACAAAAAGATCGAGCGCTTGTCTTATTCGGCTCGTTAAAACTATCGAAATTTCATCCCTTTCGTATTGTTTTATACTTTTTCGGGCGTAAGGGATTATATGACGAAAAAGGATTATTGGAGTTTCCTCTCCATCCCTTTTCAGACTCTCTAAAATTGAAAAAGGACCGAGTTATCATTGTCCTTAAACTCGTTAAAATCAATAGCGACAAACTTGTCCAAATAGATGAGAACGAGTTTCACTGTCGCTAGGCTTGTTAAAACATAGCAACGGGTTCGCCCGAAGGGAGAATTATAAAACAAGCATATGTTATCATCCTCAAGCTTGATAAAAATAAAGAGGTACTGGTCAGCAATGACTGGGGAAAATTGGGAAGAAAACTTGAAGAAAATTTATTGGTAGCAAGTCGCTCTTGAACATGACACTTTCACTCCACGTCCGAGTCGGGTTGGGTTATTCCGTTCACCGATCATATCACCATTGGTCGTCGCACCATCCATATTTGGGGTTAATTCTACCAATCCATTTTCAATGTCGCCAGTATTTTCAAGAGAAGTCGCTCAGAGAATTCACCTGTGTCTCATCCACTGCAATACATTCACACTCCATTCTTTCATGACCACCACCCTGAACCTTATATCATCAGATTGTTTTCACCTCTAAAATCATTTGCTCTGTTCCATGTTGTAGATGTGGGATTCATTAAGGCTCTCCTACGACGGGTCACTTCTTGTTGACATCAGCTCATTATCCAAGAAGTCGACCTAGGAACAACCCTTTCAATACTTTGAAGCTTGCATGCCTCAATGGCAAGTTTTTCACTTTCGGCGACAGGTTTACATCAATGGCCTTCGACCGAAAGATTTTGCGTGGTGTTCGATGCCAAGTCCCTTTTTCACACCACACGAATTGTACTTTAGTGCCTTGAGGGTCTATTAGATACCTATACCAATAGGTTTCATTTTTCATGATTGACAAGGGAAGTGCCAATATGATCTGCTTTGGTGATGCAAAGATCTCATATTCTTGTGGAAAAAGTATACTTGTTTTGGTTGATGTTGCCTTACTTCTGGATGGGTGATCCAACAACCTAAGCTGGGTCATGCCATGTTTCAATTTTTGTAGTAGATTAGAGAAAGAAACCTGTCCAAACAGCTCAATCTTGTCAGGTAGTAGATAGGTAGAGAAAGAAAGGTTCCCAACTATTTAATCTGGGGCCTTGGAAGCAATAAGGGTAGCTGTAGATAGAAAATCAAAAGAAAGCCAAAGAGAAAAGAAAAGGCACAAAAGGGTCTGCAAATCTAACTGCACCCTCCTTGGAAGTAACAAAAAATGCTAGGCATTAGGGTGGGTAGGTAGAGGGGGTTGCAGAAAGTTTGGTTCATGGCATTTCACTGGCCTAAAGCAAGGGTGAAAACATGGGGCCAGTACAAATGACCTATTTGCAGCAGTCTTGCAGAAGCCTAATGGAGCATGTCTAACTTCCAAATCACCCCCTATCCCATTCATGACTAACATCCCTATGCCACCCATGTACACAAAGAAAGTCAATGTCTTCTGTTGCTTCTGAGTTTCTTTGAAAACCACATTTCTTGTGCAAATATTCTTTTCATTTTGATCTACTTCCTAAAAACTAAGTTGATTTCATAAAAACTTAGTATTCCCCCCCAATCCACCTCTTTCATTCATATTAACTACTAACTTATTACTATCTAACTCCCTATACCCCCTATTCCCCTATTACTATGTAAAACTTGGAAAAAACCCAAAAATCTATGTATCCCCTTCCCCGAGCATTATAGCTCTATGTATGACTCTGAAGGTTTTCATGCGCTAAAAACCATTTGAGCGCAACCCACAGAGCGCCAAAGAATTAATCCTATGGATTAACCCGAGATTTGCTCGGGTTAATAGCCTTAAACCCACTTTGTTAATAAACCTTGGAAAAAACCCATTTAACCCGCAAATGCTGAAACAACCCGGAAAACCCACTTTTCCAAAGTTTCCTCCAGGCGCGAATTTCAAAAGGAAATAATATTTTATTCTCCCCGCAGTCAAATATTGCCCGCGCACCTTATCATTCCGTCGACCGTCGGATCTGGGCCCTCCCATCCGACGGCCCACATCATATCGGACGAGCATCAGCACCCAAAAGTTACCTTCCGAGAAACTGTTAGAGGGTGACGTCAGGCCTCCGCCACGCGTCGCCCCTTGGAGTCTCTTGGAGTGCCCTCTGACAATACCGCGACCGTATAGAGGGTGGTCCGAGAAAACCCGCTTACCACTATGCTAAACCGCCTGCCCATGCCATCGCCACGGCCCGCCCACGTCACGTCCGCTTGGCGCCCTGTCAGCACCCCTGACCGCTAGCACTCCTGCTGTCTGCCACCTATGCAATTCCCGTGGACCACTCACAGACTGCCACGTCACCCGATGACGTCATGCTGACGTCATCCAACCCTGATCCCACCTGATGACGTCATGCTGACATCATCCAAAAAGCGCGCCAATAAGCCAAAAGTCCATATTTAGCCGTTTTTTGGCGTTTTTTCTCATTTTCGCTGAAAGAAATATTGCTCTCCTCTGCACGAGAACTACGTCCACTGCCACCAACCTGCTGAAATCGACCTGAAGAACGCTGCCACCTACAACCAACCTGTACTTGTCGCCATTACCGGCAATTCACCAGGTATTTACCTAGAGCATCCTTTCAGAGCTAAGTTACATCCATGTTTCTCCAAAACTGAATTCACAAGAGTAAAACAAACCTGTTTCTACCATTAAATTCCCGGAAAGACTAGCATTCCCCGCAATTGCAGGGTCTAATTTTACCTGCTGAACCCATATATATCCACCCTTCCCCAAATTCCCACTCTGTCCACGCATTCATGAACTGTAAACCTAAACGACATAATTCACCAGGAAAACTGAGTTGCCTGCTCCTGTAATCTATCGAATTACTCTTGTTAAGTATTCAGCACCTTTATCACACCTCATTTGCCCTTACAATTGGCTTTACCTCTGCAAAAATTAACCCTCTGTGGTCTCCTGCCTGCTAAAACCAGTTCATCACCTAGTCATAACCACTGCTTAGCCATGGATACACCAATAGTCCTAAATATTCAACCTCTGAATGCCCCACACAGAGAGCTAGAGTGGAAAGCCCTAGGTGATAAAGATTACCAGATGTTAGACTCCATGCCCATGACAACCAAGTTTAATATTCACCTAATGAATGAATTAAAGGCCCAACATCTCAGTGGGGCTGACACCTTAGGAATTTGGGATTCCCACATGCCCATTTACAACCTCCCTCAAGTCAATGTCCTCCCAGACTTGATAAAACAATGCATGTCCAGCTATGACCCCTATCACAGAGTCGTCCTCAGCCCCTCAGGCTCTGTATTATTCCATATCACCCCTGAGGCCATCAATGAAATGCTGCACTTTCATACTACAAAGCCCCTAACTCCTCTCTCCCTCCAGGACTTGATAAAAAAGGGGGCAACTTGTCCAGGGATCAGATTTCCAGGGTTAACCAATTGTTTATTCAGCCTGAGTATCAATCTATGACCGCTCCGCTTCCCATAGCATATCCATATCTTAATGAGCTGGGAAAAATGATGGTAGATTTGATCAGTTACATCCTGGGTTATGGGACATATGAGGATGTGGATGAAACCATCATAGCAATGCTATCCATTTTCTCCCCATGGATGCCTCCTGCGGTACATTATGGCTTTGCTACTTTTATTGCCAATAAGATTGATGAGCAATTAATGAATCTGGAGAGGGAAAAGGTGTTTAAGTACACCAGGTACATATATCATTTATTCTTATTCTATCAGCCTGATACCTTCCATGTCCCTCTAAAGAAGCTAGATGCCCAGGGACGCCCAAGGTCATTTGTGTTTTGGACTTTAGTTTGCCATCTTCTGCCTTATTCACCCTACACCTACTGTGAATTTATTGATCTATTCATTCATCCAGCTATGACCTTGTTGTTGGGTGCCCCTCCCCCAAGATTGACAGATGAAATGCACAGAATCCTTCAACTCTCAAAGGCATACAGCATTGGTGATTAATACTTCTACCAACACCATACAATAATCAGAGTATATGTCTGTGAGCTGAGTCCCTATAGCCTATAGGCTGCCAAAATATGTCCCTATGAGCCTCTTTGCCGTAGAGTACTTCAGGCAGTTTGGAAATGCAGACTTTGTCCATTTCCAAGCTAAAAACAAGAAGGTGCAGTTAAAAGTAAGAAATCAGCTGGGTCCCTTTTTGTACAATAAGAAGGAAGAAGGGTGGAAGGAAGCTGATAGGATTCTAGAGACCCTCAGACTTCATACCAGCTTCAAGTGGGTGCCTTATGACCCTAATCACTTCATTTCCCTTAGAAGAATAAAGTACAAATTGGGTGGCTATGTCCATGTGAAAATTCCTCATGTTGAGAAGTATGCCAATGCCCTAAGCTGGGAAGAAGGCACCTTAGAAGAGCCAACTAGCAAAGAAGAAATGCTAAGAAGAGAAACTAGCAATATTGAAAAAGAGGCTGACTTGGAACATTGTGGGCAGGTTTTTTCCTCCTGTCAAAGGCAAATTGGAGCAGCTGCCTCATCTTCCACAACCCAGCAGCAAGTAGCCAGAATTTCCCAACAAGAAACAAATAAAGACAAGGGCAAGCAGGTGGAGTAGGAATGGTCACCTCCTACAACAGAGCAACAAACAGAGCAGCCGATAGAAGAGGAGGTTGAACAGTAGCAAGAACAGCAACAAGAACAGCAAGAAGAGGGGCAACCTATGCAGCAAGAAGAAATGGCTGAAGCCCCAGCACCCACTGAGCAACAGGCTCAACAGAACATGCCTTCTCGACAAGAGAAGATGGTGGAGACCTCAGTGCTCCAGACTCCACAAAAGGTGGAAAAAGGAAAGAAGGGGGACAGAGAGCAGTAGACTCCCCTTACCACGTCCACGAATCAAGGGGAGAAAAGGCAGAGATTAAATCCCCTCTCTGAGGAAGAATTGCCCATGGGGAAATCGATGATAATGGGCCCACCTAGCATGGAGGTGTCAGCTAATTCCTTTCATCAGGAACAAGAGAGAAATCCTGGAGGAGAGGTCAGCTCCTCAAGCCATCAAAGGAGACCAGAGGCAGGGATCAAGCAATAGTTCACCGATATCAAGAGGAGAAATGAGCCACTCAGGCTCCAAATCTACAATCAATTGCTAAAAATGGCCCCCACAAATCAGCAGAGGCTCATGGCAGCCTATGACATTTCAGAAGGAAAAATGACCATGAGTCATTTCATGCCCACCATGGTGCAGCCACAGTTAGCTGCAGACTACATAAGAACCAACCTGGAGGTTCTGGCAAAAGACATTCACCCCATGGACCAAATAGAACTTCACAAGCAAACGGGTGAAATGGTCTATGCAACATTGGTAGGCAAGACAATGTTGGCAAAAAGGCTGGAAAACAGCCTAAACAATTCAGCTACCCAACTGGAGTTGGAGAAAGCATCCTCCTTGGCCAAAGACAATAGGATCAAGTCTTTGGAAGATATAATTATAGAGCTAGGGGCATGACCCCACGGACCCCAAAGCCATACAATCACTACTGAAGATAAGGGATGCAGACCTGGCAGCCCTAAGAAAGAAAGTGAAGCTCCCAGCAACCATTCACCCCCAAACAGATGAGGTTTCTCAGCAGAAGCAAGAACAAGACATAGCTACATTGCTGGTAGCACTGCACAAGCAACTAGTGCAGACAGAAGGGAGGCTGGAAGACACAGAGGCTGCACTACAGGCAGCGCTACAGCAGAAAGAGGGAGGCCAGACTTCTCAGCCACCTCCAGAGGTTATTAACCTTGAGGAGCCTCCAAAGATCACTCCTCCTCACACAGAAGCAGCAGCAACAGCACCATCTACATCAGCAGCAACACCATCTACATCAACAGCAACACTGTCTACAGAGCAGGCTCTGAGCTTGGACATGCAGAAACAGTTGAATGAGGTCCAGGCCCTAGAAGCCCAGATGACAGAACTGAATGGAGCCAAGGATGAGTTGGCCAAGATAAATGAGAAATATGACAAATCAAAGCAGAATGTGGCTGAGAAAGGGAGAGAAATAAAAACTCTCAAGGAAAGGATAAAAGAGCTGGAGAAGGAGCTCACCCTTGACAAAGTGGTGGCTGAAATCATAAGAGTTTTGTGGACCCACATTGGCCAACCAATAACGGACCAATGGCAATACATAGAAACTATTCATGAGCAAATGGAGCTCATAGGTAAAGCACAAAGGGAAGTGCATAGAGCAAGGGCATCTCTAGGCAGTATGCCTGAGGTAGCCAACAGATTGATCAATGTGCTCAATAACAGGACAGGCCCTCAGTTGGCAGCAATTGGGATCTCCAGCAGGATGGAGACTATCCAGCTAGTTAAGAGGGTCCTCACACTGAAAATCCTAGTACAGACATTGGAGAGAAGGAGCCAAGATATGCAAATAGAAGTAAGCAGGTTCATGGACAAATTTGCTGCATTACAGGGCAGAGGTCTCCCCAGCTTACTCAACAGTGCAGGAAAACTTCTATCACATGAAGTTTATGCAAAGAGGGTGAATACATTTGCCACTAATCAGATCAGCCAAGGATCAAGCAGCTCACAGGAAACATGGCCAGCATCTGGGCAAAGTCTCTATGACAGAATAGAGAATCTGTTTTTTATTATGAATGAGCTTAGCCATCTGTTTGAAATGCCTCCGAATTTCTACAAATACACAGAGGCAGATGAGACCATGGATGCAATTTTGAGGCATCAATTGCCTACACAGGATTGGTGGGCCTCCATGATACAATTATTATTATAAACAAGAGGCTTCATCTGAATTTTGTCATCAAAATATATAAGTCATCACCTTCAGAAAGTGTGATACACATACTATGACCGAAAGGTGGAATGAGCCACCTCAGCATGAAGATTCGGCTACCAAAAGCAGCAATGATAGCTACAGGTAACAGGGCCGAGAAAAGCTACAGCAGGACAGAGTATAAAGACACATCATTCAGCATTAAAGAAGAACGCTCAACCGACTCAACCTCCTCCTAAGGTCAAGAAGAGGCCTAACAGCATTGAAAACCATTTATTTTACATTTATAGTAGCAATAACTCTCTTATCTGATATTTGTAAAGTTGGTGAGAACAATTAATGTATCAAATGACTCAGCATTCAGATATTTTGTAAAACCTATTGTATATATTCCCCCTCGCATACACTTCCAAGGGGTGGGTGTGTGATCGATGTCTGTTGTTTCTCTTATGAAGGACTGAGAACTCGGCTGTAACTTTTAGAAGGATGTTATAAATAAAGCTTGGAGTTTACAGGAACTGAGTCTTACTGGTGCATGTTGTGATTGGAACCATTGGATGCTACAGGATTCTAGTGCTATGGCTTGATATAATAAGTGTTTCTCTATCTCTGTTAATTTTTTTGTTATTTGTTTTAACTCATCCCTCTCATATGTTGTTCTAAATCTAGGAAAGAAAGAAAAAGAATACCTCAGGATTTGTCCATGGAGACACCCTGATTTCAATCTATCTTCACTATAAATGTTTTTCACAAGTTTCAGCTGTTTAAATTGGAATTCTTAACTGCTCCAATAAGCTCTGAATATCTCACAGTCACTATTTGGTAATTCATTATGCTACTAAGTAGAGATTGTTGTTCGAGTTGATATCACATTGTTGGTAACTCCATATCTCATTGTTTCACTCACTAAATCGGAAATTATATTAACAATAGCCATCTAGCCTTGCAGCAAAACTTTCTCCATCACAGGCACCAGAACTATTTCACTTTTCTAACTCCATATGCCCAATGGACTAGCATCTTCTGCACTTTCATGCCCTTCTTATAACAAAATTTCACCAACCAAAATCTTAAACAGGAAACTGAACTCTTAACTAGCCTAAAAACCTCACAAAGCATATCTGAAACTTAAAGAGAGAGCCCTCTCTGATTATAGATAGGATAGGATCTATAATCCAAAGATTGGTTAGTGGTTACCCCGGTCGTATTCCCTTGGGAGTCATAGGGAACAACCTGGGTGTTAACATAAATGGCGACTCCACTGGGGAATTCGTCAGGATTTTCTAATTGTTGTATATTTCCTAAAGCTGCAGGTGAGGCCTGAATATCATCCAGGAAGCCTTGAAGACTGTTTTTGTATTACATTAACAAATTTGCATAAAAGCTGCCCCAGCCAATCTTCATACTAGCTTTGAGACATACACAGCCATTTCAAAATTTTCTCTGGTCCTTACAGATACAAGAAAATTCTAAAAATACTCAAAAAACAATTCAGAAGCTGGCTCCCAAGAAGAATCAACGGTATACAAGGTCCAATCCTGGCCCTAACCCACCAACTATTTTTGAAAATCCTAACACAATCCATAAAAACATTAGGAAGCAGCAAAAATAGGAGAATCCTTCTGACTTGAGCCCTGAGATAGTCCACCTTAACCCCGTTCTCACTCCAATCAAGGTTTTATTCCAATCTACCCCTGGTTCCCCTAGTTCACCATCCACATCTCAAACTCCTCCTTTTACACCTTCATCCACTTCACATGTTCCCTTGACCAACACTGCAGTCTCTGTCATACCTACTACCCCCACTATCCCAAGAGTCCCTGTTGTCCAGGTTAACCCTATAAACCTTGCAAATATGGACAATAGATATGCACCCCTGTAGTTACCTGCTAATGCTGCAGCTCTGTCTCATGACTACCAATCCAAAATCTCATACTTTGACTCCACTGGCCCTTTCACTGCCATTCAGCATGCTAGAAGGATGCAAGATCATTTTGAAAACTATGAAATTGATGATGACAGTGTAAGGATGAGAATTTTTGTTTAGAGCCTGACGGGGGATGTAAGAACCTGGTTTAGGTCACTCACTGCAAATACCATAACAACTCCTAATGAGCTTTACCATGCCTTTACTAATATATGGGAAAAGAAGAAAGATCCCTTGCACATACTAGGTGAATATGATACAATCAAACGAGGCCCTCAGGAGACCGTTTTGGAGTATTGTGCAAGATTCAACAATGTATACAACGCAATACCGCAGAATTTGAGACCTCCCCCTGATTTAGCATTATACAAATTCCCTGATG
The DNA here is from genome assembly GCA_000404065.3 of Pinus taeda. Classification (NCBI taxonomy): domain Eukaryota; kingdom Viridiplantae; phylum Streptophyta; class Pinopsida; order Pinales; family Pinaceae; genus Pinus; species Pinus taeda. The sequence goes on along the minus strand of APFE030421845.1, from coordinate 2,721 downwards.
GTTTTGACCCTGACATGACATATCAGTTGAAGGAAAGAGCCCCTGAAACCCTTGAAGATGCGCAAAAAGTTGTTGTCACAGTGGAGGCTAACCTTATTGCCAAGAGGAACAGGGCAAGATTGGAAAACAGAGTCACCTTCAAAGAGGAACCCTCAGCCTTTGATCAGAAACTGGATGCAATACTCAATGGCATGAAAAGGTTGGGTGACAGAGTGGAATCTGTGGAGAGAAAGTCATCATGGGAAGCACCACAAAGTAACCCTATCAGGAACCCAAGTTTTAGGAGAAATCAAAACCCAAACATTAGCAAGGCCAGTTCTGATCCAGAGATAAGACCTCCCTTCCAGGAAAACTATACTGAAGCATCCACTGCAAGTGAGCAAGTAGATGACAACCACATTAACCTAATGGGCCTAAATGATGAGCAACAAGTTTTCCTGACTCATGAAGATCACAAGGAGGATGACATTAAACAGTTCCAAACTAGGTCAGGTGAGTCATTTGACTTTAAACAAGGTTATGACACAGCCGTCTATGAAGTTCACAAGCAATACAAGCTAAGAAGCAGAACTATAAACATAACACAGCGTGAAAAAGAAAAAGATAGCCTGCAGCCTAAAAAAGCCATAGTTACAGAATCACAGGATAAAACTGATTCAGCTACAACTGAAATAACCGTTGAAGAAATAACTGAACTATTCCCCTCAAAACAAAAGCCAATGGATGCACCACCTTTGCGGCCTAATACAAATAGTACTCCTCAAGAGATGAGTAAAAAGGATAAGTCTCATGATCAAGACAAAAATCAAGAGGAAAACTCAATAAACAAGGAAAAGGCTATCACCCACAATACCAAGATCCAAACTGAAAGACCATTTGACCTAGAAGCTGAAATTGACAAATTGAAAATAGCTATTCCTCTTTCAGAATTAGCCAAGCATGACATCTACAAACAACAAATCAAGAAATCTCTTCAACTAACTCGTAATAAAGATAATGTCAATGTGTTAGACGATACCCCAGAATTACTTTTCGACCCAGAGGTTGATGGAAAGACAGCAGTTACAGGGATTTTACCTTTCTATGTCATCTTACATGTTCATGATAAGATACTACATAATGCAATGTTTGATTCAGGCGCCTCTCACAACCTTATGCCTAAATCAGTAATGGAGAGGCTCAACCTGGACATTACAAGACCTTATAGGACCTATTTTTCATTTGACTCCAGCCAAGTAAAATGTTTAGGCTTAATAAAAGATCTTTGTGTGTCACTGGTCCAGTACCCAAATAAAACAATCCTAATGGATGTGGTAGTTGCTGATATCCCACCCAAATATGGAATGCTGTTATCAAGATCAAGGGGGGCTAAACTCCAAGGTTCCCTGCAATTAGACATGTCATATGCCACCATTTCAATCTTCGGTCAACCTAAGAGGCTATATAGAGAGTCACTAATGAAATACATGGTTAGCAGTGAAGACAAGCCTCAAAAATTTCCCATATATGTTGTTCACTCTGACATAGACTCCTACATTCTCTTCAATGAAAATACAGGTCCCACAAATGATGAAGAAATCTAGACAATTAAACAAGATCAGCATATAAATGAAGAAACCCCTGATCCAGAAATATTGTTTAAGGAGTCAACAAACAAAATTGTTCAAAAAGACAAACCAAAGGTAAGCCAAGATCTCAAATTGCTAATGCCAAGTCCCACTATAGTTGACAACCCTCCCCTAAATCAAGAAGTCCTCTGGTTCCTTGAATTTGATGGATCAGTCAACAAATTTGGGGCAGGGGTAGGGGTTTGGATACATAACAAACAAAACAATCATGCAGAAGGCCGAGCCTATAGGTTAAACTTTAGGTGCACCAACAATATGGCTGAATATGAAGCCCTCTTACTAGGCCTTAAACTGGTAAAGTCCTTACAGGCCATAAAAGTTTCAATCCTGGGAGACTCAGACCTAATCATCCAACAAGTAAAAGAAAAATTTGTCTCTAATGACAAAAGACTGAGATCTTATAGGTCTGCTGCTGCTGAAATACTAAATTCCTTCACTGAATTCCAAATAACCAAAATTCCAAGAACCCATAACCTTCATGCTCATAGTTTGGCCACATTTGCAAGCACTTGCAAACTACCTTTTCAGCCCCAGCATTACTTTATAGCTGAGGTAAAACACAGACCTTATGTTCCAAACAATGTCAAGGATTAGCAGGTATTTGAAGATGATACACAGATAAACAATTTCTTAACTCTGCAGCAAGAGTTTTCAGGACTAAACATTGATACAGAGGCTGCAAGTGATTCACAAACACCAGGTGAACAACACCACACAAATATCTCACTTGAAACAGCAAATCAAATACTTTGTCCAACAAACTTTGACCAGGAGAAAATACAAGAACTTGAACAAGTTCATTATGAGGAAATAGCTCATACTGAAGCTGAAGTTATACAATGGAAAGACAATTTTCTTCCAATAGGCCTAACTCCATTAGAGGACATTTTTGACTCAAATGATGTCCCTAGAAAACCAAAATTGCAACCCCTTAATACTGCCATTGAAGAGTGCAACATTGGAACTATTGAAAAGCCCAAGATAATTAAATTATCTGCATCTTTACCACCTGATCAAAAGCCTAAATACATCGACCTATTTAAAGAATTCCAAGATGTCTTTGCATGGAGTTATGAGGATTTAAAATCCTATG
>APFE030421842.1:2669-21004 GCA_000404065.3 Pinus taeda | reverse complement strand
AAAAAAAAAAAAAAAAAAAAAATTTTCCCTTTTTGTGCCCAAGAAAGTGCTCTGATACCACTTGTTGTAGATCTAACCCAAGAATATATGAAAATATAAGTCAATAGAAATAAACCCAAGAAACAAGATAGAAATAGATAGAAATGATTCTTTATTATCAAACCCTTAAGGTAGGGCAACACCATACATTCACTCCCTAAGGAAGGAGAATACTCCACAAGCCTATGCCAGTGCATACAAGAATACTTCTCTTCATATCTCTCCATGTGGAGTCTCTAGCCTCTATATAGGCCTCATACATACAATACCATGCATCATTACCATGGTTTCCTCATACCATCAACTAATACAATGGGCCCCTTACATTATTATTAACTACTTGTGGTCCTTACATGACATGGGTTAACCACCTTATTTATTACTATGGCCCATCCCATTATTACATTATTACCTTGGGTACCTCCCTCGGTACCCCATATTACCCCCCCTAGGTACATAATAGGGCATCCCACCCAGGCTCAAGGCCCTACCCAAATAATTATGGTTCAACAGGTGTCTCTAACAAAAATGGTTGAAAGAAGAAAACAAGGATTGTGCTACTACAGTGATGAAAAATACTCCTCGGGGCATAAATGTAAGGAACCAAAATTATTTCAAATTGATGCTACTGATAACAGCTCATCTGACGAATCCCCACCCGTTAGGGGGCCCAAGGACGAAGTTTAGGAAATCTAGCTTGAAACTTATCTCACAGCTATGCCGGATGAACCAGTTATCTCACTACATGATTTGGCGAGCATTTCTTCACCTCAAACTCTCAAAATTTGAGGCTTCCTTAAACATTGAATAGTATTGGTATTGATTGATAGTGGCAACACTCATAACTTTATCCATAAGTGATTCACCAAATATGTTCATTATTTTGTTTGACTAGTATCTAATTTCCAAGTCCTTATCACTGATGGGGGGACCATAAAATGTGAAGGCAACTGTGAAAATATTGAACTTCAAATGGGAGACTATCACCTAAACACCCACATGATTTCTATTGAAATGGGTGGTTGTGGCATTGTCTTGGGTGCTGAATGGATTCGCAGATTGGCCCGATCACAATGGATTTACAGAAGTTATATATGAGATTTAAGCAGAATGACCACATTCATACATTACGTGGACTCCAGGAAGGTGCTCCTACTATCCTCAACTTGCATTGAATGGAAATTTTCTTGAAAAAGGGTCATCACAGAGCCATCGACCAATTTAATGCCATCTAGGTCATTGAGTCCACTACTCCTAATATCCATCTTGAGACACAATAGTTCTTAGACTACCACCAACAGGTATTTGACAAACCTAAAGAGCTTCCACCCTCTAGGGATGAACATGATCATAACATCCCTTTGGTCCTGGGGACCCAACCACTTAACGCGTGTCCATACCGATATCCTTTCACCCAAAAGAATGAAATTGAAAAAATCGTCAAGGAATTCCTCGAAGCCAATGTTATTCATCCAGCATTAGTCCTTATTCATCACCAATGGTCATGGTGTTAAAGAAAGATAGAGAATGGCGAGCCCTCAACAAGCTCACTCTCAAAGACAAATTTCCTATTCCGATTGTTGATGAGCTTCTTGATGAACTACATGGTGCTTAATTCTTTACCAAGCTAGATCTTCACTCTGGATATCACCAAATATGAATTAAGGAAGTAGCCATTCCCAAGACTACCTTCCAATTTCATGAAGACCATTATGAATTCTTCGTCATGCCATTTGGTCTCAGTAATACTCCATCTACTTTTCAAAGCCTCATTAATCTACTACTAAAACCATATCTCCGAAAAATTGTCCTCGTCTTCTTTGATGACATTCTCATCTACAGCCTAACCTGGGACAAACATCTTCTTCATGTAGACCTGATCTTGCAACTTCTCTGGAATCACAAATTATTTTTCAAATTTTCCAAGTGCTCTTTTGGCATGGAAGAAGTTGAGTAATTGGGACACATTGTGGGTCGTGAAGGAGTGAGGGTTGATCCAAAAAAGATATAGGCAATGCAAGATTGGCCCCAACCAAAAACCTTGAAGAGCTTGAGAGGATTCTTGGGTCTCATTGGATACTATTGCAAAATTGTTTGCAATTATGGTTGCATTGTTATACCCCTCACTAATCTTCTCAAGAAAAATTCATTTCTCTGGACTGATGCAACTCAAAAAGCATTCGTGGCTCTCAAACTGGGCATGTTCTCCACTCCCGTATTGGCCCTACCAGACTTCACCAAATATTTTGTGATTGAATGTGATGCTTTCGGTATGGGTATTGGTATCGTATTAATATAGGAAAGCCAACCATTAGCCTTCACCAGTCAACAACTGAGTGGAAAACCTTTGGGTTAATGTACCTATGAGAAATAAATGATGGCCATCTTACATGCAGTAGAGACTTGGTGACCATACTTATTGGGGTGATGTTTCCAAATCTGCACAGACCATCAAAGCCTAAAATATTTTTCGGAGAAACTTCTATCATCACCACAATAAAATAAATGGTTGGCCAAAATGCTAGGATATGATTATGAGATAATTTACAAGAAATAGCATGACAATGTAGTAGATAATGCTTTATTGCGCCAATTTGATGATGAAAGCACCCTTCTATCAATCTCTCTTCCCATACTATATTGAATTGAAAAGGCCTACAAGAAATGGTTCTCACACCCCTCTCTCCCAAATTATTAATAACTTGAGAGAAGATCCTAATTCCTCAGTTGACTACTCTTGGGAGGATGATATTCTTTGCTACAATGATCGAGTAGCTATATTGTCAGCATCCACCCTCAAAACCCACAGTTTGGAAGAGTTGCACTTGTCTCCAACTATAGGGCATTGAAGCTTTCAGAATACTTATGATCGCGCTCATCATTCTTTCTTTTGGACTGGCATGAAAAACGACATTCTTACTTTTGTAGCTGAATGTGATGTGTGTCAATGCAACAAAGGAGAAACAATCAAGTTACCAGGAACCTTACAACATTTGTGACTCCATATCTCTGTCTGGACGAATGTTTCCATGGATTTCATCACTGGTATCGCAAAGTCAGGAAAACAATCTGTCATCATGGTGGTTGTGGACAAACTTTCTAAATATTCTCATTTTTGCGCTCTACCCCGCCCATTTACCCCCACTTTGGTGGTTCAAGTTTTCATGGAACAAATCTTCAAACTGCATGGCATGCTGAATTCCATTATGTCTGATCGTGACTCCACTTTAACCAACAAATTTTGGCAAGAAATTTTCAAGCTACAAGGCATGCAGATCCAACTAAGTATAGTCTGTCATCCCCAAACTGATGGTCAAACAGAAGAAATCAACAAATGTTTGGAGACATATCTAAGGTGCTTCACTTCAGAAAATCGACATCAATGGGTACAGTGTCTAACTTTAGCTAAAAGGTGGTATAATACTAACTATAATGAAGCCACCAAGATGACTCCATATGAGGCAGTGTATGGCCAACTCCCACCTTCACCTATTTCTTATATCCTTGGAAATTCTAAGGTGTAGGTAGTTGATCAACTCCTACAAAATTGTGCCACCATGATAGCTCATCTCAAAGATAATCTACATCAAGCTTAGAATCCAATAAAGCAATAGGCAAACCAAAATCGTTCCGAGTGCACATTTCAATAAGGGGATCATGTATTCCTGTGACTACAACCATATAAGAAAACATCTCTCAAAGAAAAGGGCTTCCAGAAACTAGCACCAAAATTCTATGGACCTTATTAGATACTTCAACGCGTTGGAGTAATCACGTACAAATTGGCCTTGCCACCAACTTCAAAAAATCATCTAGTCTTCCATGTATCATGCCTCAAGAAAGTGGTGGGGAACAATTGCAAAATTCAAACCAGTCTACCTGAATTGTATGAGGAAGGCTCACTCTGGCTCCAACTAGAATCCTCAATACCCATGACAAACATATCCACGACTGCACAATCAAGGAAGTCCTCGTCAAGTGGAAAGACACCTCTCCAGAAGATGCAACCTGGGAACCAATCACTATTCTTCAGCAGTTTCTGTAGCTTTAGCCTTGAGGACAAGCCTGCTTTGATGGGGGATGGCATGTTAGGGTCCAACCCTAACCCCTTTATTTATGTAATAAGCCCAATGGGCCGAATCATAGTCATAGTTAGTTAGAGAGTAAATAAAGCCTATGTTAATAATTGTAAGTGGTTGACCTGCATTAGAGAAGAGGGACTACAATTAGTTTTAAATGGGCCATAGTTAATAAATAAAGTGGTTAACTTATGTGATGCAAGGGATCACTAGTAGTTAGGGCTTTGGATGTCATTTAGGTATAAATAGTCTTAGTTAGTAAAGGAAATATCATCGAGTCTTATTGTAATCAAGCTCTACTCTGCGGTAGGTTTCCCCCTCGAAGAGGCAAGTCAACATTGAATCTATTTTTGAATAATAAAATACTTGGTGTTTTCTTATTTTATTCTGTGTTCTGGGCTATATTTCTTCGCATTTTTGGTATTCTAGAATTTCTTGTAGGTCAAGAGTATAACATCAACTCTCATATTTCCATCCTAACAAGAAACTTCAACTGTTGCACTACCTCTATTGCTCAAATATGAAATCAACCTCACTGTTGGGTCTCTCTCCTTAGCCTCCTTCTCTTTATCAATTTCTTCTACGAGCTCTGAATCTACTTCTGCATCTCCATTTATCCTATGCTCCAAATATTCTATTCTTCATCTTAACTCTTGTAGCTCTCCATTTCCTAAGCCTCCTTGTCCTTCTCCTCTTGTCCTTGGTGGCATCCTTACAAGTTGTAAATGTCTCCCCAACATTGAGAGACCTCAACCCAAGTCCTGTGACTCAACTTGTAATTTCATCACTCTTGTTGTGTAACCACTGATTAAGGTTTCACGGTACCCTATTACATGAAGCAAATCCAAGGTGCAAATCTCAAAACAAATCTCGCTCTAACACCACTTGACGCAACCCAGGTTCTATAACTTTCACAATGCCTACAAAATATGTATCAATGTTATAGAGAACACAACCCAAGCCAATAGAATTTGGCTATTAAATTATTGGTTCAAGGATCGTTGAGAAGTGCATCACGAAAGTCTCAATTTGACTCTGCCTTGATCAAATTGAGAAAATTTGAATTTCCACATCAATAGACAACTTGGATGTAGTTAAGTTGTGTGACATGACTCTTGTCACCCATTCAGCTTAGTAAATTCAAGTTAGAGGGCTTGGAGTTCAGTTAAGCATGTGTGATTGATAAATTTTAGTAATCTAGTTCAGTTATATCAAGTTGTGTTCAATTAAATTAGTTCTAATAGTTGGATGAACTAGTGAAAGGTCAAGTGTGCAGTGGGACAATAGTCTAACTCAATGATCATCAAGTTAATTGATCAATCAAGTTAAAATAACTAGTGCATGCAGAGAATTTGAGTTCCCAGTTGTGGTGGAGATTCCAAGGTAGTGTAACAAGAAATTGTAAACTAGTTTGAGTGTATAGGTGTTGCATGTAGGGAGATGATAAAAATTTAGGAATTGTGTAATCAATTAGAGGGAAAATTCCTAAAAATAGGGGTTAATTCTCTAGGAATTGCGCAAGGAAATAGGGGCTCAAGTAGAGGCAAAAATTGACTAAGTCTAGGTTAGTGCTTTTCATTGAAAATAGAGATGTGTTATTCACTTTCAAGTTGTGCTTAGTGCGGGAAATCAATCGTAATACATCTCTATTCATCTGATTAATGCATAATAGGCTTGAGGGGTTTTTCTCGTTTGGGTTCCCCTAGAAAAATATGGTGCATGTGAGTTATTTCTTATTGTATGTCTGAGACTATTATTCTAAATTCTTAATTGAATTCCACAGATAAATAGAGTAGAATAGCGTCTCTTGATTTAGATTAAAATTTGTTAAGCAGTTAAAATTCTATCACCATATTTCTACATGATATTAGAGCAATATTCACATTAGAACAAGAATTTCAAATTTTTTCCTTCGTGGGTTCGAATTTGTTGTTTCAGCGTAGCAGGATTTCTTTAGGATTGGGAAAATGACCTTCAACAAGCTAAGATTAGAGTATGATAGGAAGGCAACTCGAATTTCATTGCATGGAAATATCACTTGGATGTAGTGCTTGATGACATGAATGTTAGATTATGTCAGGATGGACATTCCAAAACTAGGATTGGCTGATGTCGAGAACCTAACCTAATGGAATAAAGATGTAGACAAGGCAAGGATAATAATCTTGGAGGGAGTGTGAGACCACATTGTTGGAAAATATCCATGGAAAAGAAACTCCTTTCGCAATGTGGAAAAAAATGAAAAATCTATTCCACAATAACAACAACCATAGAAAAATAGACCTTAAAGACAAACTTTGAAACATGAAGATGCAGAAGAATGAAATTATTCCACAATATCTTAGTAGATTTACACAAGTTCGTAATGAGCTTAGAGGGGTTGGTGTGAATATTGCAGAAGATGACTTGGTGAGCCTAGCTCTTCTAGGCCTTCCTAAAAGCTAGCATAGCTACCAAGACTCAATTAATGGGAGGGAGAAATTACCGAATTGGGAATGACTGTGGTATGATTTGGTACAAGAAGAGATTAAGCGAAATACTAGAGATGGAACCTCATCTAAGGGAGAGGATCAAGAAAAAATTTCATTGGTTGGAAAGGGAAAGAATGGAAAAGGGAATAAATCTCAAACCAAACTAGAATCCAACCAAAGGAGAAATAAGAAATACTTGTCCAGAAAAAACTGCTTCAATTGTCATGAATTTGGGCACTATGCTACAAAGTGTCCACACAAAAAATATCACTAGAAGAACTCAGGAGAAGCAATAGATGACGCATTGGATTCACGATTTGAGCTAGACTTCACCCTTATAGCATGCATTACCATCACTGTGATTGGGAATGTGTGTTACTTGGATTATGTTGCCTTGTTCCACATGACATGGTGTAGAGTGTTTTTTAGTGACTTGGAGGAGAAACATATCTAGTTGCATATTGAGCTTGGTGATGAAGAAAGGTATAGTACTACCAATATTGGTACAATAAACTTTAAGAGGGAGTCAGGATCCCCTCTTCACCTCAAATATGTCATTTTTTTTCTAGGCCTAAATAATAATCTTATCTCTGTAGTAGTTTTGGAAGATCATGGTTATGATGTGATCTTTAGTAAAGGGAAATCTTTCTTGAGATGCATAACCACTGAACGGGTGAAGCAAATCGAGGTTCAGATGAAGAACCTATACAAGTTTGATGTGAAAGATTGTGTTGCATTAAGTAGTAAGGTAGAGAAAATGTAGGGTTGTGATGTCAGTGAACTTTACCATAGGATATTGGGACATTTGCATTATGGTGCCTTGAAAACTATGCAGAAAATAACCACTGACCTCCCTAAAGGACCACTTGAGCAGTAGGATATCTACAAAGGTTGTACCTTGGGGAATTATGTGAAATCCACATTTTATGATCGAGATAGCAAAGCACATGCAGTCTTGGAAAGATTCCACTTTGATGTTTGCGGACCTTTCTTGACAGACTCCACTTATAGACATAAGTATTTTGTTATTCTTATTGATGATTTCTCAAGGAAGTGTTGGATTTTCTTCATGTGGAAGAAGGATGAGACATTCTAAAAGTTTGTAGAATTCAAGGCACTTGTTGAGAAATATACCAGCAAGAAGGTGAAGGCTCTTAGGAGCTACAATGGAGGTGAGTATGTTTCAGATGACTTCAACGAGTTCTGTGTGAAAGAAGGCATTCAAAGAGAGTTGACAACACCCCACAACCTGTAATAGAATGGGGTATCTAAGAGGAAAAACCAGAGCATTGTGGGATTTTCAAGAGCTATGCTACAAGACCAAGGCCTACCACTACACTTGTGGGTAGAATCATGTAACGCAGTAGTCTACTTGCAGAACCTGAGTCCTCATCGGATTCATGGTATGATTGCACTAGAGGAGGCTTTCTCGGGGAGAAATCTAGATGTGTCTCACTTCAAAAAATTTGAAGCCTTTGTTTACTGCCATGTCTCCAAATATTTGAGGAAGAAGCTTCAATCAACAACAGAGTTGGGAGTTTTTATGGGTTACACTGAAACTCCATAAAAGTATCATGTATACTTACCTTCCCATAGAATGACATTTGTGTGAAGGGATGTAAATTTTGGTGAGGAAAAATTGATGAGGTTCTCTCTTAATAGGGATCTTATGATCCCACCAGAAGAGAAGATTTTAGTTCCTAAGGAGGAGTCTCAGGAATTTTTGGAGCAGCCACAAATAGAGGAGAAGGGAGTGGATACATCCACTCAAGTAGAACCATCCATAGGAGGTAGAAAAAGAACTAGGGAAGTTGATAGACTTCTGCAGGATACGAGGGTAATGTGGGAGCTCATTCAAATTTGTGCAGGCAAAGGAGGTCACTTGAGAGGTACACTGATTATATGGATCTAATGACTGAGCTTGTAGAGACTGAGCCATCATATTTTGAGGAAGCAGTAGAAAAACCTCTTCGGGTTGATGTAATGGTGGAAGAATATGATTCGATTATGAAGAAAAATGTTTGGGAAGAATAGAGAAGTATAATGTCATATTTGTGGCCAAAGGATTCTCTCAAGTTGAGGGAATTGACTATGAGGAAACCTTTGCTCCTATAGTAATGTATTCATCCATTAGATCAATTCTTACACTGGCTACGTTAATGGGGTTGAAGATCCACCAAACGGATGTAAAAACATCATTTCTCAATGGTCTTATTGAGGAGGAGCTGTAAATAGAGAAACCATAAGGTTTTAAGACATCTAATTGGGAGTCTCATGTGTGAAGACTTAAACGAGCATTGTATGGTCTCAAACATGCACCCCGAGCTCAGTACACTAGGATCAATAGTTATCTCACTCATTTGGGATTCACCAAAAGTGAAGTGGATAAGAATATCTATCATATTTCGGTATAAGGTAAATTTCTTATCATTTTTTTATATGTTGATGATTTAATATTGACAGGTGATGAGAAGTTGATCATCTCTTTCAAGGAAGACCTTGCAAGGGAATTTGATATGATTTACATGGGTCTCATGCACTACTTCCTCATGCTGGAAGTATGGCAAGGCGACGAGGAATTTTTGTGTCTGAAGGAAAGTATGACAAAGAGATATTGCAAAGAATCCGCATGGATATTTCTAATCCCATGGAAACATCACTATAGACTAACTGGCGGAAGGAGACTACCACTTCAGGTGAAGAGATGGATGCTACCATTTACTAACAGTTAGTGGGTTCACTAATGTATCTTGTAAACACATGACCAGATTACTGCTATGCAGTCAACCCATTGAGCCAAGCCATGGTTAGGACGACCAAATTGTATTGGAAGGCAACTAAGCATGTTTTATGATATGTCAGAGGAACTACCCAGTGTGGATTATGGTACAGACAGATAGAGGGAGTGATGTTGTGTGGCTTCATCGAAGTAGACTGGACAGGGAGTCCTTTCAACCAAAAGGGTATATCAGGTGTAATTTTCAGTGATGGGTCCAAAGAGGTTTCCTAATACAACAGGAAGTAAAGATCTGTGGTACTCAGCTCGACAGAAGCATAATACATGGTTTCAAGTCAAGCAACTTGTGGGATTGTTTGGTTAGATGATGGATCCAACTCTGATCTATTGTGATAATCAGAGTTACATTAAGCTCTTTGAGAATCTGATATTTCATGATCAATCCAAGTATATATATATGGTATCATCATTTAGGGGCTTATGTGTAAAGGTGGATAATTTTGCTATAATACATTCTAAAAGAGGAACAAGATACTGACATCTTGAAAAAGGCTTTGTCAAGAGGGGATTTTAAGTTCCACAGGTGTACGATAGGGGTGTTTGATAATCCCTTTCTTATTGAGAGGGGGTGTTGAGAATTGCAATAAGAAAGTCTTAATTTGAATTTGCCTTGGTCAAATTGACAAATTTCAAATATCCATTTAACAGACAACTTGGATGCAATTAACTTGTGTGACATGGCTCTTGTCACTTAGTTAGATCAGTAAATTCAAGTTAGAGGGCTTGGAGTTCATTTAAGCATGTGTGATTGCTAAATTTAAGTAATCCAGCTTAGTTAATCCAGTTGTGTTCAGTTGAACTAGTTCTAATAGTTAGAGGAAATAGTGGAAGGTCATTTGTGTAGTGGGACAACAATGTAACTCATTGATCATGTAGTTAAATGATTTAGATGGGTATTGGTGGCCACCAACCTATTCCACTTGGACCCCCACCATTGTTTCTTTTCAGTTTCCTTAGTTGTATCACAACTTAATATTTTTTGGCAGTTTTTCGAGTCCTCAACTTCCGGAGTCGTTTTAAGGGACTAAAATACGTTTTTAGGGAAAACAGAGAGACCCGAAAAGTCCCAAACTAGCTTCACAATTTTTTTTGGCCTCCTCTTTGATATATTTGAAACAAGGTATTATGATATTTAAATGGATATTGCATGCAAAATTTACAACCCCGGGAAGTTGATGTACCAATTTACCCAAACGGGGCCCAAAATGTTGGTGCTTCATCTCATAGGGTTAGGTTTTTCTATGTTTAGGGTTTTCCATTGTTTCTCAATAATAAATAGGCATTTGAGCCTCATTGTAACACAGTTAAGAGTCATGTAACTACCACATCTCTTCTCATAGATACGCTACCATCGCCCAAGCTATTTTATTTCCATTTTTGTATGTAAGCATATTTTAGTTCTTTGATATTAATGAAATGAAGTTTTATTTCTACTGCATCTTTCTATTTATGTGTATATCTATATTTTTTAAGTTCCTGCATAAGTCCAAATTAGTGGTATCAGAGTGGTCTTCTCTTTCTTTGTTTTTCTTTGCATACCCCAAACAAGGTCAGGGTTTAAGGAGTTAGGGATCGAACTGGTTGAACCTTTGCAAGAACAAACTCACAAACCTTGACGACCTTTCATGGTGGAAGAAAATAAATATGAGGGGGCAAGAGATCCTTTGAGAATATTTCTTGAGGAAGTCCTCGAGCGACAAAGGAATGCGATGATGGATAACTTTTCCTAGATCCTTCAGCAGCTACCCACAGGCGACGCATCTTCATCCAACAGCCACTTTGGAGGTGCCACTCTTGTTAAGGTACAAGCTAACTTTGAGATTCCCATATTTGAAGGATAGATAGATGCAGACGTTTTAGATATATGGTTAAATATGTTGAAAGGATATTTCCAGTTCATGACTTTTCCAATCGGCAAAAGATTACTTTTTCACCCCTCAAAGCCGCCCCACATGTCAAGGATCAGTGGGAAACCTATTGTGAACAAAAGGATGAGAGGGAATCCTCATTATTTTCAGCCACACCCACTTGGAATTAGTTTTGAGATGCCATCAAGGAACAATATTACCTTGTCGAGAGATATGAAGATATATAGATAAAGTGGACCACACTATAGTAGGGAAGGGACCAAGATGTGCCAGAGTTCACAAATTTTTTCCATACCCTTTGCACGAAGCTGGGTATCAAGGATTTTGAGCGAAATTTGGTACTCAAGTACCATGACTATCTACACAAGTACATCTAGGATGAGATGGATTTCCTGGACATCTTCTCGCTTGACACCGCCTATCAATACGCTATCAAGATTGAGCATAAATTTAAATAGACGAACCAAGACTTTGGATCTACAAATTTGAAGTAAGGGAAAGTCTCCCCCAAACCATAGAAGAAAGGAAAAAGCTAAGGGAAACCTAGGACAAATCGCCAAATCTAGAAGCAAATAATAACACCACAAAGACAAAGACGGACACACAGGGAAATGGTGTGAGTTACATAAGAGCCCCAGTCACAACACAAGTGAGTGTTGAGCCAAGCAGTCACTAGTGGTTGAGCTGAAGGCGTCCAAATCAGATGCATGTTTTGACTCTGAGTTAGAAACTGGCAATGGGAATAAAAAAGGGAAGTAGATTATTGATGCAGAGCCTAGTACCACCATTTCCACCACCAAGATCGAGAAGGATGAGCCCAAAGATTCAAAGGAGGGGGGGCGACTCTTCCACTTAGAGATGTGGGTGAATGGTACTCCACTACATTTCATTATTGACAATGGGAGAAAAAAAAACCTCATTTCGATAGAGGTCGTGAAGTGGTTAGGCCTACCAACCACACCACACCCTTAGTTGTACACCATCAGGTGGCTTCACCGAGCGTGAGATCTCTACGTCAGCCAATAGTGACACCTTCCCTATAACATCAAGCCCTTCACATATGAGTTATTGTGTGATTTCACTCCTCTTGAAGTTTGTGATGTTTTATTAGGCCAACTATACTTTTGGAAGGGACATGTTGTGTATGAGTCTAGGTCTCGCACTGTTATTATTACTTTGGGAAATAGGTTGTGTAAGATGTTGGAGGTAGCACCGCATACTGTCATTTATTTGATCATTACAAAGAAATGTAGTAAGATTGTTTCCCAGACTAGGAAATTTGTTTTCCTTATGATTCACCCTTAGGGAAAGAAGAACATTGTGGCCACAGACTCTAGAAAGGGCCCCTCCGCACAACATCAATAGATGGACAAGGTTGTAGAGGAGTACATGAAAATATTCACCTCACCCACAAGGGTACCTCTACACTATCAGGTCAAGCACTCCATTGAGTTGACCCCAAGTGTGTCGCTACTCAATGGAATGATCTATCAACACTCTATTCTGGAGAATGATAAAATCAAGAGGAAAATTTAGGAGCTGTAGAAGAAAGGTCACATCAGTTCAAGTTCACTACCCCGTGGGAGCCTGATCGTGTTGGTACAGAAGAAGGATGGGACCCGAAGACTCTATATTTACTATCAGGCACTGAACAAGATCACTGTCTGGAATAGGTATCTAATCTCATAGATTGATGAACTTTTCGACCAACTCAAGGGGACAAAATATTCCAGCAATATTGACTTGAATTTCGGTTATAAACAGGTACCAATTGAACCCTCTGATGTGTTGAAGACTGCATTCAAATCCAAGAAGTGCCTTTTTGAATGGCTAGTCATGCCTTCCGGGTTGAAAAATGCCCTAGAACCTTCATGAGGTTGATGGATGACATTTTGCGACCCTTTACCAACTCATTCATGGTGGTGTATTTGGATGACATTCTAATCTTTAGCTAGAGTTGGGAAGAACACCTCCAACATATTCGACAGGTCCTCCAAACCCTGCAGCAACATAGGTTGTGTGCCAATTTGGAGAAATGAATTTTTGGTATGACCCAAGTTCAATATCTAGGGTACATCATTGATGATACAAGTCAAGATACAACCAAGATACAAGTCATTTGGGATTGGCCAACCCCAACCACTCTAATAGATCTCTGCAGCTTTCTGGGTCTTGCCAACTTCTACTGCAAGTTCATGTTGGGGTTCTCTCATATAACTTGGCCTTTGAGTCAGGTCACCAAGGGAGGAGCGAAAGAAAATTTCTTTTGGTATGAATCCAAACATAATGTGTTTTCCAAGTTGAAGCATCACCTCTGCTTTAGACCAGTGCTCACATTACCAAAATTTCAGCAACCATTTGAGATCGAGATATATGCCTCCGACTATGCTATTGGTGCAACTCTTACTCAATAGGGGTATCTAGTGGCATATCATAGTGAGACACTTTATTTTTTTCAATTGCAGAAAAATTCCACTTTCAATAGCTTACATGACCAAGATAATGATTTCATTAGATTCCTCTTATCGAGAGAACAAAAATCGAGGTAAATATCACCTAATTTGGTCAAGCGAAATTTTAGTTATGAATTATTTTATTCATACATGTATTATGGAATGGGTCGGCCCTAACCACATGAGTAACTACTTGGATCAATCTTGAACCCACGTGAACCCTAAGGAAATCCAATAATTATAAGATACCTCAATATCATTTGGACACATATTCTCTACTCTTTTCTCTTAGTTCGAATAGGTTCGACGGAAGGGGTTCGTACAAGGGTCTGAAATCACAGCTAAAAGGTTTGCTATGGGTTAGGGTTTTATGGATCTCGCATTAGAGGAATTTTGAAGTCCAAAATGGTCCTCCTAAGAAAAATGTACAACCAAAATAAACTTTATAAGAACTATTACAATTCAAGATGATGATGTCAACCATGGGGGGTGATTCACCATTTTTGGAGTAAAAAGGTAAAAAGATTAAAATATAGTAAAATAGTAAAACTACTCTTTCAACTCATATTTTCAACTTATCTCCCTAATGTTTTACTCAAATTTCAAGAGGGAGTACTCGTTGGATGCAAAATTTAAATCCTCATCCAAATAGTACTCATGTTGCATACTTTTGATGAACCCTGCTACACAAAACATGAGAAATACATGAAAAAACGAGATCATAATCACGTTTTTCATGTATTTCTCATTTTTTGTGTAGTGGGGTCCATAGAAAGTATGCAACATGGGTACTCCTTGGATTAAGAATCGAATTATTCATCAAACAAGTGTCCCCCTTAGAAATTTGAGTAAACCCATAGGGAGATAAGTTCAAAATATGAGTTGAAAAAGTAGTTTTTACATTTTTCCCTCTAAAATTTGATGATGTAATCTAATCTTATTTTATTATTTCCACTATTATTTTATAATTTCCTTAGGAGGCCCATTTTAGACCTCAAAATTTCCCTAATGGACACAGGCACAGAACTGGGCATTTTAGTCCCTAGACGTTGGCACAAAATCCTATAAGAGTGACTAGAGACCCATAGACGCTAGCATAAAGGCTTATAGGAGCGATTTGGGCCTCAGAGTTAGATCTATAGGTATCGATCCCTGATTGCTTGCACAGAGTGGTCTTGAGAGTGACATGGCTATCCTAGTCGCATGCACAATAACTTCAAGGGAGCGACCTACGGTTTTAGGTATGTTTCACCCTAGTTGCATGCACAAAGTCTTCCTGAGAGCGACTGAGAAATCACAGTTACCATCACACAGTATTTGAGAGAGTGACTAGGGTGTTTTAGTTGCGCACAGAAAATTTTGATGAAACAGACCAAAGTTCAAATCTAGGGTTTGACATCTTGGCTTCAGTTGATTTCAATGATCTGGTAGATTTTGGATTCTCTTTGTTGTTATACAAATCTGTAGATCTGATTTGTTAGTATCTGCTGCAAACATATGTATTGGGCTCAATGACAGTGACAGCAGGGCTCAACAGTGTTCGGCACAGTGACAACAATATACATTAGTTGACATTACTTTGTGACAACACATTACAACCATCAGTATGAGGGTTGTTATTCCTAGCATGATTAGACCTCTTTCATGGATATCATTATTGTTTTTCTACATAGATAAAGTTATGGATCATGTACTCTCTTTTGATGCATCATTTGCTAACAATCTAAGAAGGAGAATATTTTCAAGGGTTTTTAGCATTGTGGGTTTTTCCCTGGTCTTGGACCAATCGTGGTGTCTCTATGTGTGTGCATGTTTTTCTTTTAGTGTTCCTTTTTGTTCTACTACATTGATGATGATGTTGATGTTGTTTCTTTCTATTTAATTTCATATGTTGATGTACAGTGGTGTAGATTTGAATAATGTAATTATGATATGCGGTGAACTTAATGTATTAATGATGAAGTGAAATTATCAAAGCAATGAACAATGTCACCCTAAATTTTTTTAGCATGGTATCTGAGATGGGCTGAAGAGAAGTCATGGAGATCACCCTGATGATGACACCATTTATGGAAGCAAGAAGAGGATGGTGAATACCTAAAAGAATTCTAGGGTTTGAATAAAACCCTAGGCATCTTGTTGATTAGGGTTTGATGGATTCTATGAGGTTAGGGTTGGAGAGAAAACCCTGGTTTATGGTAAAGACTTGAGATTTGATGTGTGAAACTCTAGCATGGTCTATTTGAAACACTTGATGAAGATTCGATGAAGCCCTAGATGGGATAATCCATAGCAAATCTGGTTGGATACTTGAAGACAACATTGATATATGGACCATGGACATTGATGGCTCTTGAAGAACTCTCATTGAAGATAAGTATTTCTTTACTTATGATGCTTCTTAATTGATAGACTTATGGATATGATGATTATGTTTATTTCTTGTACTTCTTGCACATGTATTTGAGTATATGGATGTTTCTAACCTCATTGATGAGATGAGATGTGTAGATCCTTCTTGAGGATCATTTTGAGATGCAAATCTGGAAAGAGATAAAGAGGTACTTGATGAAAAGATGACAAAGTGCTTCAAGCAGCCTATGACAAATGACTAGGTGCTAAGGTATTTGAATACCACAAGATATGCATGGTATGTTGTGTTTCATCTATTGGCTCGGTAAGCCCTAAGGTATGATGAGAATGAATCTTTCTTTAATGGCTCATACATGCATATGAAAGTGACTTGGATATATGTCTCCTATGATGCAATTATGCACTTGGTGTTGAACATCTTGACCTTCTTGAATTCTATGAGGCTATCTAATGTTGATACATTGATACATTTGATGTTTGGCTAACATCTATGATCTATCTGTTGGATATATTGATCCTATAAAGAAGGCTAGCACCTTGGTTGTAGAAAATGATACTCTTGATACTTGTCAAATGGATTTCATAGACAAGGATATTTCATTGACTCCTATACATGAGTCTTTTGGTAATGCTTGTGATAAGCATGATGAAATAATATGGAAAGTGTGATTGACACTCTTGTTGTTTTGATAAATCTTTATTGAATGACCTAATTTGATCTCATTGGTCATGAAGAGCATGATAACCTTGATGTGAGTGGTATAAGTGTGATATTGATATTATATACCTCTTACTACTTGTGGTCTTGTCTTGATTGCATATGGCTAAACTGGATGCAGTAACTTGATGGAGTGACTTGACAGAAAATGCTATTGTGTTCATAATCTTTGACATATGATGTTGCATCTATCCACTACTTTGAGTCCAATCTTTGATGAACGATTGATGTCATGATGCTGATAGCCATACTTTTATGATCTCATACATCTGTTGTTGCATGACTTAGTAAGGATAGGTTGCTTACATGAATGAAGATGAATGATGTAGATGCCCAGTTAAAGGGAGAATCTTGTCTCAATATTATTACCCTTATTACTATTTGTATTCTATGTTTTTGAAGTATGATTTATGTGCATATGATAGTATTGATTTGTAGTAGAGACTTAGATATAAATCCCATACATAAATTAGTGTTTCTGCTTTGGATGCAGTCATAGATCTAGGAGATATCGTCCTCGGATGCACGCATGCTAAGGCCTAGATAACGTCTAGGCAGCTAATGTCACTCTCATGCTAACCTTAAGGTAGTGACTAGAGGTTTGACTATTGTCGACCATCATCTAGGCCTGATATCATGATATCCCTAACATATTCTGTCATTGTTAACTGATTTATAAATTTGCTGATTTTAATTGTTGATTATATAATGAAGTATTATGCATGAGATCATATGGTCACCTGGAAGATGTCAGTACCATAGATGTATTGCAGATAACAACAAGATATGCTAGTAGGAAATGCTTGAATTTTTTCGATAACATGAACATGCAAATTGAACTTGTGTTTTCAGGTGATCGGGACATACCATTTTCAGAAGTTTTAGTGTTTATGGATAAATGCTTAAACCCCTAGACTAGTAGCTAAGTCTAGAACAACAGTGCAAAGCATTCTCTACTTTTCCTATGACCAATAGATTAAATAAGAGGCAAAGAAGCCTACCTGTAGCTTTTGCTTGCTCCTTATCTCCCTTGACCAACTCTGTCACTCCTCTTTGTACTTAATCTGCTTGAAGAGTACCTGCACATAGACAGAAGACAACAATCGATCAAAACATATGATAATGATCTATTGATTAAACATGGCATGGAATCAAGTACATGATACACATATGAAAGCATAAATGAATAACATAAGCATATGGAAAAATCTTTGAACAATTTATTAGTAAAAGGAAGAGTTACAACCCATTGCTCGATTCAGCATCACTCCTCCAATTCAATCCCATCCTCTCCTCATAACTGTAGGGTCGTTAATATGCCATTATTATTGTCACTTGTGAACGTTTATTCCACCCATTTCTACCATTTTTCATCATGTTATTTATCATAATTTATCATTTAAATCCATTTTATAAATGATTTATGCTCTCATGCATAAATATTATTTATTCTCCTTTATTTCTAATAAATTGATTATTATGCATTATTTTACCAGTGATAGTTCTAATAAGTTGGTTGTAACCTTATTTACCATTT
>APFE030421841.1:57460-79774 GCA_000404065.3 Pinus taeda | reverse complement strand
GGGGGGGGGGAATGATCCAGGTGGATATTGGTGGCCACCCGCGAAGTCCACTAGGACCCCCACCATTGTTTCTTTCAGCGTTTCAATTTCCTTAATTGTAGAACAATTTACTATTTTTAGCAGTTTTTTTGGCTCCTGAACTTCCGAAGTCATTTTGAGGCCCTAAACGACGTTTTTTGGGAAAACAGGGAGCAACATGGGTCCATGGACCAATATTTCTCTTCCCAAAGTTATAGTTCTCAGATAGATCTTTCTAACGAGATATTGTGCAAAGTTACAACCCTGGGAAGTTGATGTACCAATTTACCCAAACGGGGCCCACAGTTTGGTTTTTCATCTTCTAGGGTTAGGTTTCTGGATGTTTAGGGTTTTCCATTGTTTCTCAACAATAAATAAGCCTTCAAGCATCATTGTAACACGATTCAGAGGCATGTAGCCGCCACATCTCTTCTCAGAGATAAGCTACCATCACCCTAGCTGGTTTATTTCCATTTCTGTTTGTAAGCATACTTCAGGTATTTTACATTAATCAAATGAAGTATTATTTCCGTTGCATCTTTGTGTTTATGGTTATCTCTGTAATTTGTTGTGTTCCTGTTTAAATTCGGATCAAGTTTCCTGATGAATATATTTTTGCAGTACCTACTAAATCACCTTGGTTTGCAGATATTTCCAATTATTTAGTTTCAGGGAAGTTAACCTCTTATTTGTTTCCTAGAGAAAAGAGAAGAATAATCCAAACAAGTGCATCTTATTCATGGATAAATGAAGAATTACACAAGACATGACCATATCTCATCATCCGAAGGTGTGTAAGAGAAGATGAAATACCTGAAATACTTAAAGCATGCCATGATCCATGTGGGGGCCATTTTTTTGACAAAATAACTGCTTATAAATTCCTCTCAGGATATTATTGGCCTTCCCTTTTCAAGGATGCTAAGGAATATGTTAAGAGGTGTGATAACTGTAAAAGAATGGGGAAATATGTTCCTTTAGACGAAATTCCACTACAACCTCAGGCACTCATTGAACCCTTTGAAAAATAGGCTTTGAATTTTGTTGGACCAATTAATCCATATTCAAAACAAAAGAAATTATATTCTTGTATGCATTGATTATGTTACTAAATGGGTAGAAGCTAAAGAACTTTTTTTTGCAACTTAAAATGTTGTAGTTTCATTTCTTTTTGAGGATATGTTTACTCGTTTTGGTGTCCCAAGAAAAATTGTAACAAATCAAGGAACAAAATTTACATCCATAGTAGTGCAAAAGATAATGGAAGAATATAAAATCAAGCATTAGAAATCTACTCCATATCATCCACAAGTAGAGTCTACCAACAAAGTGATTGAAGCAATCCTCACCAAGACAGTTCACTTACACATAAGGGACTAGGCAGAAAATCTTCCAGAAGCTTTATGGGCATATTGTACCACATGGAGAAACATTATAGGACATACTCCCATTGAACTTGTTTATGGGAAGCAGGTCCTATTTCCAATTGAGTTCCAGATTCAGACCTACAAGACAACAATCAAGTTGGGACTTGACTTATGAGAAGCACAAAAGAAAAGAATGGGGTGACTGAATGAGTTTAATGAAATAAGGCAAGATGCTATCCAGAAGATTAGTTTAGTCTATAAACAAAGATCCAGATCACATGATAAATACATCAAAGAAAGAAAATTTCACCGAGGAGACTAGGCATTACCCTTTGATTCAAAGTTCAAAAATTTCCAAGGAAAGTTTCAAACTCACTAGCTTCGGCCTTATGAGATTGAAAATGTTTTTGATAATGGAGCAGTTAGAATTAGGAATATTGATGAAGAAAAATTTTCTCTCTTGGTGAATGGACATCGACTCAGGATCTATCATAGACCAATTACAAAGGAGGAATTTGTAAATATTTTCCAGGACAACTCTGATTTGAATTTGGACAAGATGTATGCACTTCTTTAATTTAATAATATGGATCCAAACATTACATATATGAATTATAAGACATAGTACTACTGAAAAAAATCAAAATGATTATTGCAAAGAGTTGATCGTGTTATGTCAAATCATGCATAATCTGCCATTCACTCCCAGTTATCATAACTCATATTCCGATCCATTGAATCAACCACCCAAAACATACACATGAATGATCTTAACGGATAGATTCTACCTCACTACCTATGCTCTCATTATTCCATCACTCACACTCTCAGCCTTTCCGCTCTAAAAACCCTACCAAGCCATCGTACCCTATCAAACAAAACAATTTTGAAATGAAGCTTCTTGGCCATGGGAGTGATAGTCAGAACATAGCCAACATGGAAGAAATTTTTGGAGGTGTCCACAGATAAAATAATTATTACAGAAAGCACAGTGGCTAGAATTTGTAGAGAAATTCGATGGCTTCCATAGAGAAGTGACCAAATTATTCTCCTGGGCTTTTGATGGAGTCGAAGTGGAGATAGGGGACATCAAATTCACAGTGACAGAGTCTTTTATAGCCGAAGCCACCAGATTGTTGTAGATTGGAGAGATATGGTTCAAGAACAGAGGTATTGAAACAGAATACTGGAAGGTTTTCCTTAAGAAACCAAGCATGGACACCACCATTTTCAAGAAGGGCATCCCAAGCACAACATTGAAAAGTAAGTGGAGGAACCTACTTCTAATAATCCAAAATTTTGTTA
Organism: Pinus taeda; assembly: GCA_000404065.3. Lineage (NCBI taxonomy): Eukaryota > Viridiplantae > Streptophyta > Pinopsida > Pinales > Pinaceae > Pinus > Pinus taeda. Next base: position 77,084 of record APFE030421841.1, on the reverse strand, counting down.
CCTGCGAAGGAAGGTTTGGATGCATGTTTTTCTATCATATTCGGCTGCTAATGAATTTTCTTGAAGAAAATGAGATAAACCTTATGTATTTCTTGTTGAATAGTCTTAGAAAGATGTCAGGAAATGTTCAGAAGAGAATTCATTTTATAGATAATATAATCTATCAACATGGTCTAGTCAAAATACTTGTTGAATTTCATCTCCAAAACATAGGTGATAATTGGGAAGGATTTTTAGTAAGAAATCACTTTCAAGAAGAAACTCATGGGCATATAAATAGCATCCGGCCTAAGAGGGGAAGGAAAAGATAAATTGATAAGACACGAGAACAAGAACCCCATCAACCATAGAAACTGTTAGAAGATGACATCCCTCTTGCAGAAGTTTTAGAGAAAATAAACAAAAGAAATGTTAGAAGAAAGAAAGCCAGTAATGAAACATAGATTTGACCACAAGCAAAGAAGCTTAAAACAGAAAGGAAGAAAAATCAAAAGACCCCTGTCATAGGTTTAAGAAGAAGTACCATACTCAACTTAGCAAAATAACTACCCTCAAAGAGCACAGAGCATGTCAATATAGAAATAGAAGAAAAATCAGAGGCAGAAGAACAAGATTCAGGAACTCCTCCAAGGGTTTCATCACCAGCTATCACCTTGCCTCCTCGAAGTCCAAAATGAAGAACGCTAGAGATTGATCCATTGCAACAAGAGATCTATGATTATATTGAGTCCTTGGAGAAAAGGGATGTAGCAAGAACATCAATTCCAATTCAAGAGGAAGAAGAAGTCCAGTTTAATGAACCACAAGAACCTCCTTTAATCAATATATTGAAACAAGAAATCTTCGAACTGGAGACATTAAATAGGTACATTAAAAATGAAAATCAAGCCTTGAAAGCACAGAATGTTATCCAAATAGCTAAGAGTGACAACCTCCACTTACATCTAAGTCTATGGTTTAATAAGAACAATAAACTGAATAAGAAAAACAAGGCTTTACAAAGACAGGTTATAAACTTGAAATACAAGATCCTCATGAGGAAGCCAAGGATGGAAATGACTGGAAAGAAAATGAAAAGGATGAAGCTAGATGTACTAGCAGAAGTGTCCAAGCAAATGCAGTAGTTCAAGATATCAATTTTGCATTTTGTATGCAGACATACAAAATCTTTAGTGTGGGGGAATGTGGAATTCCATAAATTTTTTATTTTGACACCCTTTCTCCTCCATTTTCCTCTTTTTCATCATCACTATCAACTCAATAAAAGCAGTAAATCATAGATTTTGATCAGGTAAAAATTCTTACATGTCTTATTTTTCATATTTATTAATGTGCCTTATTTTTGTGTTAAAGATAGCATTAGCTATGGAATTAACATGATTTTGCAACTGTTTTATAAATTTGCAGCTACCTCCATGGTTTGTGGGGTTCTGGTGCGCCAATGAAGCAAATAAGCACATGGGTATTTGAGTATCGATCCCCTCATGGATATCATCCTATTCACTTGAGCCAATTCACTGAAGGAATCACGCAGTGGCACGGTCAAAAGGCAAGGGTCAAACACGTAGCAGTAGAACTCTGAATGTATAACGTTGCTTCGATTTTCTTTCCAAACAGAAAATTGAAAAAATAACGCTTTTTCTGTTTAGTTTCAAATTTGAATAAGGATTGATCAACAAACCTGTAGGCATAGAAGTCTCAAACAATTGAGCATACGTTTTATATATAATTATGAATCCTCTGTAAACGATACCAACGAGGAAGCAATAGTTAATTGTTGAAGAATTGTGAAACAAACCTTTGTTCTCGTATTAATATGAAGTTACCTTTCTGTGAGTTCTCATATTAATCTCAAATTACCTTTCTATGATTTGATGCGTATGCGAGTGTGATTGACACCTACTGGATGCGAAGGGCCCCTACAGACTGTCAAGGTTTTCGTTTATTTCATTTCATCGTTTTATATTGTTTTCATTTAATCGCTTTCTGTTATCGCATTATCACTGCATTCTAGTTTGGTTTCCTTACTTCATTGTTTTCATTATTTCGTTATAACTCAATTATTTCATTTACCATTTCGTTATTTTGTTTATGCTTACAGACATTTAATGGTTTAGTTCTTCAACTTTTTTCACTTCATTACAGTTAGTATTTTCATGCTTTTTAGAATTAGAACTTATATGTATCTTGTAGTCTGCAATTAGAGATTTCTTTCATGCTCATTAGAATCAAAATTTGTATATATATTTTGTCAAAAATATTTTGAAGGATCATTAGAATAATTTGAATTTTAATACTCTGTTGCATAGCAACAAGGTGTTTAGATAGATTCATAATTTTAGGATGAATAAAATAAGATATTTTAGGATGATACTCAAATAGATATGACCTAGTAGATTAATCTAACAGTAGCTTAACTTCCACATATTAATTTGTAGAAATCTAACTCTAATAGAAATCCGAATAACAACAAAAATATTAAAACAAACATAACCATCATCTTACAAACAAAAGAATAGGCTTCTAGCATATATAGTACACCTACACTTCATAAGTTTACCAACTCCGGTCGATAATTTATGCTTTCAATTTAAGAACATTAAATTGACCAAACAAATAATTCATGCCATATATATAATTCTTTATTCAAAGCCTTATAAGGAAAAACATAAGAAGAAAAACCCTAGTTTGGAACAACCAATTAGGGATGAATTAGATAATATGGAAGTAGTAGAAGTCATATACTTAATTCCTTACTCGCAGTGGATATCTAGTTTAGTCTTAGTTAGGAAGAAACCTAGGGATATTTGTTTATGTGTCTATTTTTAACATTTGAATAAGGTTTCATTAAAAGACAACTACCATGTCGCACCTATGGAGGAAATCCTACAAGAAACCTTTGGTGTCCAATTGATGTGTCTTTTAAATAGTTTTCCAGACTATAATTAGATATCCCTCAAACCTTCTAATTTTCATAAAATGAAATCCATTACTCATTGGGACACATATCCATATCATAAGATGCCTTTTTGTTTCATTAATGTTGGAAGTACATTCTAGCATGCCATGGCCATTGCTTTTTTAAGGGTTTGATGGTTGAAATTATAGTTTTCTACTTCATGGCATGCCATTATTTTCCAAAGAAGGAAGTAGTCACTTTGATCACCTTAGACAATTGTTTTAGAGATTTCACAAGTTTGGCATATTCTTAAATCCTAAGAAGACCATTTTCAATGTCACTCAAGGGAAGATTTTGGGTCAAATTATGTCTCAAGCAAGTGTAAAAGTTGATCTCAAGAGGGTTATAAAAATCAAAAGGCTTCCCTAGTTAGGAGGAGTCTCTTCTTTGTCTTGGATTTTAGCCTTGACATTATCAATCAAGTTGGAGGTATCGGCTCGAAGAGTAATAGTATTACCCATCAATATCTTGATAGAAATACCCATACCACCATGTGGATAAAGAATAAGGTGGAGGGTTGATTCATTCTAATTTTTTAATCTGCAAGAATCCCTCCATATTCATGTTTCTTCGTAAGAAATATTAACTTCTATTAATACGGAGATAATCCCTATTTATCCTTGTCCTCGTCAATTATGTCAAAACTCTCATGTTCAAACCTGATTTTCTTCCCGTTCAATGTCTTGATAAAAATCTACATAACTCCATGTAGACAAAGAACAAGGTGGAGAGTCAATTTGATGCAAGTGGATTTAAAAAAAAATCCCCACCCAAATTCTAGGAGTCTTAGTTTCATGTTTTAGCAATAGTTGAATGCCATTATTTTTGCTGGGATAAATTGGAGGAAAAAATAATAATTAGAAATTATATCTTTTGTTAAGGATTAGAAAAGTATGGAGACTCAATATGTTGTATGTTACTATGTTAGTAACTTGTGGACATGGTTTTGCAACTTGAGCGAGGATTTTGAAGTTGACGCTAGGGTTTTACATTAGGGTTCCATGGTGGGACATGCAGGGGGGAGCGCCGCTCCCTCCTATAGTCAGGTAGTCACAGAGGGAGGCAAGGAAGTAGGAGGGAAGCATTTCAAAAAACCGTCGAAAAATATTTCAGAAGAAAGAGGCAAGGAGACAATTGGAAGAAACGAATCCCAGGATTAGGAAGGGAATCAACAGGAAACAAGTAAATAAAAGGAGAAGGGAGGTGGCAGCAGAAAAATGACTTCCACAAGAACTATGGGAGTCTGCAAACCCAAAATTGAGCATCATTCCCTGGGTCATATTGAGTGATCCAGTGATTCAAGCGCACAGGGACCATATGAAAGAACATGCGATCATCTGCAAGTTCATGGGGTTATGGCCAACGAAGAGGGCTTTACATATCTGGATTAGGAGCCATTGGAAGCCAAAGGGAGAAATAAATTTACATCTGGGTTCTAAGGGCTTCTTCACGGTGGTTTTCGCGAACCTAGAGGACAAAGACAGAGTGTTTGAAGGGGGGCCTTATTTCTATGGTGTGGCAGGACTCTAAATGGGGCCATGGGTGATGAACTTTGTCCCGGAACATGAAACATTTACATCCGTACTAGTTTGGATTAGACTATACTCACTACCTCTTGATTACTGGCTACTAGAATCTTTGAAAACCATAGGAAACAAGCTGGGGGCATTTTCTTAAGATCTCATAGGCAACTCTCAAAGGTAAATATATCTCCTTCACCCGAATATGTGTGGAAATGGATCTATCTAGAGCCCTTCCGGAAGAAATAATTTTATAGGTATATGATGAAGAATGGATGCAAATGGTGGACTATGAGCACATACCTTTCAGGTGCTACAATTGTCATGAACACAGCCATCTATTTAGAGACTTCACAACAAACAATATGGAAGGAAATGGGAAAACCTCTTTGGATAGAGATTTCGAGGGTTTTACCAAGGTTGGGGCCAAAGGGAAAGGAGGTAAATGGCCACACAAGAAAAGCAGTGAAGACAGAAATACAAAACACAACAGTTTCAAAATCCTAGAGGAAGTAGAGGAGAAAGTGGAGACAGTCCAAGATAGGGAGAACACATCTAAGGAGCAGGAAACGAAAGCTAAAATGGAGGATATCATAGTAAACAACCAGCAGAAGGAGGATCTACCAAGTTGCATGGAGATCAGTAAGGACCATGGGATGACTCCAAGTGAGGCAAGAACGGAGGACCATGAACTACAAGAGATTCTAGACAGGGAAAATCTAAATCTAGAACTATTTCTGGAACAAGGCAAGAACAAAGGAGTGGAATAGAAACCACGAAAGCTAGGAGAAAAGTGGGGTCAAAATGATGGAGAACTCACAGGCACAATATCTAAAGAACTCAGGAAGGAAAAGAGGAAGGAAAAGACATAATGAACTACTAAATGAATGTGGAAAAATACTGATTAACTCAGGTAAGATGAAAGATCTTACCAGCTATCCTTTACTAACTTTTCTTAATGAAGCTTACAACATGTAACATTAGAGGTATAGGTAGTAGAAGGAAACAAAGGAATCTGAGTAACAGAATAAAAGAAGAAAAAGCAGACATGGTCTTAATTCAAGAGACTAAATGTTTAATGGATAAAATAAGAGAAATTCATAATAAATGGTTAATCAAGTATGAGTATTTAGAGTTTAAGGCAAATAACTCGGCAAGGGGGATTCTAACAATGTGGGATCCACATAAATTTGGAATCCTAGATGCTAAAGAATCCAGGAACTATCTATCTTTGGTGTGTAGTCCTATAGGTGATAAGGAGACTTACATGATAACAAATGTTTATGGACCTCAGAAGCAAGAAGATAAACTCAAGCTTCTTACCTCCCTGGAAGGTCTAAGAGAAAGACATCTCAATATGCCCTAGATAGTTGCAAGTGATTTCAATATGATAAGATCTCTTTCAGAAAAATAAAATGAAAAAGGAGGCACTAGATAGTTAGGCAGAGACTCTAAAGCCTTTCAAGATTTCATTAGGAACATGGGACTAGTGGATACTGAGACTATAAACGAAACCTTCACTTGGAACAATAAAAGGGGAGGGGCTTCTCAAGTGGCTTCCAAACTTGACAGATTTATTATTTTTGAGGATCTCCTCCTCACAGGACCAGCCATCACCACTTCCATTATGCCCTTTAGAGGTTCGGATCACTAGCCAGTACAGCTAGAAGCTACCTTTATGGGCACTCCGAGAAACAAACCCTTCAAATTCGAAAATTCCTGGCTCTCTCCCCCCAAATTCATCAGTAACATTGACAAATGGTGGAAAGAGAAGTTAAATATTTAGGGTACCAAAATGTTCATGCTCCAGCAGAGACTTAAACATATTAAATCCAAACTTAAAGCTTGGAACAAAAAGGAATATCTCAAGGCCAGAATAGAAACTGAGCAGAAACTATAGGAAATCAATCAGATTAATATCACAGAGGGCTTCAATGAAGAGAGGCAAAAACTAACTAACTCTCTACAGAAAGAATGGGAGGATCATTGTCTACAAGAGGAAATTTTCTAGAGACAGAAATATAGGATTCAATGGATGAAAGAGGGAGAAAGAAATACAAAGTTCTTCCACAAATCCACTATGGCACACAGGGCACACAATAGAATCACAAAGATTAAGGATTATCAAGGTATTGAGCTTGTCTCTCACATGGACATGGAATCGAGACTAGTTCAACACTTCTTCAATCTTGCAAAGGAGCCATTGGAGGATAGATCTAGGTTCATTGATTAATTCACCCAATAAATTCCCAAGTTGGTCACCAGAGACGACAACCACAATCTCAACAGACTGGTCTCGGAAGAGGAGGTTGGTGAGGTGATTAAGGAAATGCAAAGTGGAAAAGCACCAGGCCCAGATGGATTCAATGCAGACTTCTTCAAAGCCTTTTGGGATATAGTAAAGCAGGACATCCTTGAGGTTGTGGAAGACTCGAGAAAAACCAAAAAGGTTCTGAAAGAACTGAACGCTTCCTTCATAGCTTTAATCCCAAAAAAGGAAAATGCTTTGACTCCGGATGGATTTCGACCCATAGTGTTATGCAATGTGGTGTATAAAATCATCTCCAAAGTGATATCTAATAAACTCAAGCCCCTGCTACCTTCCCTCATCGCGGAAGAGCAAACAGACTATGTGGAAGGAAGACAAATTCTCAACAACATCATCCAAGCACATGAGGTGGTACACTCTCTTAAATGCAACAAGCAAGCAATTATGATCATTCAGTTGGACCTTGTGAAAGCCTATGACAAACTCAGCTAGTCTTATATCAGAGTTATTCTAAAAGCCTAGGGCTTTGACCAAAATTGGATTAGATGGGTTATGGCACTAGTTACCACAACCAGCTTCTCCATTCTGCTTAATGGGGCTCCTTCAAGTCCCTTCACACCTTCCAGAGGTCTCAAACAAGGAGATCCGCTCTCACATTTCGTCTTCGTCCTCATGATGGAAGGGCTAGGTAGGGCAATCAAAATGGAAAATGTTGAAGGTCAAATTCAGGGTATCAAGCTCACCCCGGATGGAGAGGCTAACACTCATCAACAACTTGTGGATGATACTATGTTGCAGGGAACACCCACAGTTAGGAAAGAAAGAGCAATCAAAAACATCCTAAACAACTTTGGTATGGCAGCAAGAATAGAGGTAAGCCTCAACAAGTCCAAAGTTTTTTTCTTTAATACCAATATTGTTATACAAAGAAACATTACCAAGATTCTTTGTTTTCAAAGGGAACAGTTACCGTCCAAATATCTTGGAATTCCTCTTACTGACAAACCTCTAAGCAAGAAAATATGGGAATCAATTTTAAATAAACTTTAGGACAAGATCAGAAAATGGACATGCAGATCCTTAAACTTAGTAAGGCGACTTGTGCTCACACAGGCGGTCCTATAGGCCATTTCCATTTTCATGTTTGCAGCTCTCCCTTCTCATCAAGGTATTAAGCAGTAGATAAGGAGAATACAAATGAAATTTCTATGGGGCATAGTGGAGGAGAAAAAGAAGTGGTCTTTAGTGGCTTGGGACAAGCTCTGTAAGACCAAAATCCATGGCGGCTTGGGGCTGCATGACCTGAAAACTCTCAGCAAAATTTCGGGAGCTAAGCTTTGGTGGAGATGGATCAAGGAGCCGAATTCCCCCTAGGCCAAGCTTTAGAAACAAAAGTATGCCAATGATTGGTAGGAGAAGGATCATATCAGAATGTCAAGATAGATTAGGGGCTCACACATTTGGAAACTTGCTTGGGAGAATAAAAGCATTGTTCAACAACACTGTTTCTGGGAAATCCATGTAGGGACCGTGCTGGATTTTGGCAGGACAGCTGGAAACAGGAACCCATCCTGAACAGGAATGACCTAGCAGCCCTTAAGAGAGACACAAGAGCAAAGGTCTGTTATTAGTAAAATATTTCTGGGACCAGGGAAGTAATAATGTAAAATTGAGAAAATGGAAGGACCTAGGTTACAGTGATGAGAGTCCTTTAAAGGCCAAGGCAAATGCTCTTACCCAAGACTTAGAGCATAGGCGGGTTCTGGTTTCCTCCTCACCTGACCAACTAAGATGGGGGAAGAACAATGAAGGTAACTTTAACCTCAAAGAGGGGAAATATGCAGTCACAAGTTTTAACTTTGTGAATACTGAACAAGTCTGGAAGGATCTTTGGAAAACTCCTCATTGGATGAAAATAAAGTTATTCACCTGGCTTGTGCATCAAAGAAAGATCCTAACTTGGGAAAAACTACTAAAGAAAGGCTTCATTGGCCCTTCCAAATGTCACCTCTGTGGCTCACGTGAGGAAACAATTGAACACCTTCTCAACCTCTTCCCTTTCTCTGCTAAGTTGTGGAACTAGGTGGCCTCAATCTTCAAACAAACCAACAGGGACAGTCTCAGCATGTCCAACACATTGAAAAACTGGAGGAAGAACTTCTCAGAGAATGAGATCATCAACAAAGCTTGGATGTTAGTACCAGGCTTTGTCATTTGGAATGTTTGGAAAGAGCGCAATAGTAAGATCTTCAAAGATAAAGCTATCGAGCCCCAACACATAGTCAATCAAATTCTAAAGCAGGTCAATTCCCAAGGATCCTCCTCTGCCTCACGAGGAGAATATTATACTCAATTTGGGACTACAGTCCATCAATCCTCAAGGAATAATAAAGGGAGTGAGAACAATAAATACAGGGGCCAGTAGTTGGAAGCCCCCTCCATAGGGCTTCTTCAAGGTAAACATTGATGGAGCTTCTAAGGGCAATCCAGGGGTAGCTGGCTTTGGGGGTGCCATAAGAGATCATTGGGGGCAAACAAAATACATCTTCCATGGCCACTTGGGAAAGGGTACCAATAATATGGCTGAACTCTTGGCATTAGAAAAATGCTTGGAGATCCTGGTGGAGGCAAATTTACATAATGTTATCATTGAAGCAGATTCGGAATTAATCATTAGAGCAGCCAAGAAAATACACAATGGAACTTCGCCAGATAAAGTGTCGAAGCATTGGAAGCTACTGTAGGTTTTTTACCGTATCCACTCTCACTTGAAAACCCTTAAAACGATAAGATTTGTTCATGTGAAAAGGAAGACAAATATGTTAGCAGATATGTTGGCCAACGAAGGAGTGATCAGTAAGGACAGGGATTCTCGGCATGTCTGGGAGTCGTTACCTGCCGGAAAATTGCGAGAGGACTGTTTCTACCTGGCAACCAAAGATATGGAACTGTGGATGAATAGAACTGATCGAAGGGATTCAAGATACAGGAGGGAGGATGGTATCACCTAATTTGTCTACAATTTTTGGTTTTGGCTGCTCTCCACAACTTTGATCACTTTCGGTTGTATGATGAAGGTAACGAATCAGGCAGCACCATAGATCTGGTTGCCTGTGTGCTTTTGGCTCAGCGGGTTTTTAATGGAGACTCTAGGCAGAAGGCTCAAAAATGTCTGCGGGAATGGTCGGATGGTCTTTGCTTGGCAACTGAGCATTTTGTTTTTCCTGCGAAACTTCGGACACAAAACCATAAATGGTATATCACGCGAGACAAGAATGATATATGGTTTTTTGTAATATGCCTCCGATTCCACTCATTGTGTGACACGTTGCAACGAGAGGTGAGAGAAAACCGCCTTCATCGGATGGTTAACCCCCACACTTCTTGTCTGCCCGATACCCACGATGGTCGTTGGATCGGGGTTGAGTAATCAATGGCGGGGATTGGTTCGTGCTTGTTGCTCGAGAGTTTTGAACCCGAAATTGTTTAGTCGACTCAATCTATAGTTGTTGTCGCGTCCGTTTGTTGGGTGCAAAGTGGTCCACTATGGGTCTCTTTGCGGACCCCCAGTGGGATGCTTGTAGGGTTTTTGTGGTCCTCGGTCCTTAGTTTTCTGTCGTCCCTACTAACTGGGACACTTTGTAAACTATGTAATTTTGGTTAGATTAATAGAAAGTTCTTCTCTTACTTATAAAAAAAAAGGATTAGACAAGTATGATTCTGTTAAAAAGAAAAGTATCCATTTAGGTTACGAGTAGTTGATCTCAGATCTTGGGGGATATTTAAAAACAACTCCAAAAATCTAGATTTGGGGTTTTTTTTTGGGAGCGAAAAAAAAAATACGAAGGGGCTCTACAATGAAACATGGAAAAATTAACAGTGTAAAGAACCTCTATGAATTTTGTTCCAAGGTATGAACTTTGAAATTAATTTCTCAATGAACTTGAGGCTTTACAGATACATTTCTTAATGTTCTATTCATATTCACGTTTTATAGTACGCATAACAACTTGTAGTCTTGCTCACAACACATTTTGGTTTTAATATTTGTTTGTATCAATTTGCATGTCAATGAGTGAATGAATGTGTTTAAAGGTTGGGACAATATCCTATGGTTGTGGTGAAACCAACAATAATTGGAATGGAGTGCATTATGATTTGTAGAATCCAATAAAAGTGTGGATCTTTAAGTTTGAGTATTACGACCTTCCCAAGCTCCCTTTCCACATGTGGATACAAAGTAGATTCATGTAACACACATTACTATTATTATTTCTTTGTTTGGAATCGATGTTAAAGTGAACATTGTGTTATCCTTGTGTATTGTGGTGAGTGAATCAAATTTTGGCATTCCTAGAATGGAATTAAACCAGCAAACCAAAACCAATTAAATTGTTGTCTACAAAACTCCATATTCCCTAAGATGTTCATGTGATCATAGTTCAGTTCTTGTTCTATGTGTACAATTCCTACTAACTCAACAAATAATTTTCAAGCCCCTAATTTTCGTGTTGAAGAAAAGGTTCTTGAATGATTTTTTACTATACAAGAGAATGTAAATCTCAGTACACTTTCTGCAGGTGGTTAGAATATAGTCAAGAACTAAGTTCCTACGCCACAATTCCTTCAAACTAAGTTTGTGAAAGTCCTTATGTCTTAAGGTTTCTTCCCAACACAGATCAAACTTTGCTAATATGGAAGAATTCCTTCCTTGCCTTGAATATTGGCCTTCATATTTTCAATTGTATTAGAGATCATAACATCAACTATAATAGTATTACAAGTCAACATATTTGCAAAGATCTACATATTCCCTTAGAGATGAAGGATAAGAAGCAAGCTAAATTCCTATGAATATTATAATAAACTACAAACTTGTCATCTTCAAAATGCTTTCTAGAAAAAATAAATCTGTGATGATTTGGAGGAATTCCTTGTGTTGAATTTTAGCCTTGACATTATTGATAGTAATTGATCTATTAACCTCAAGAATGATTTTCTTCCTATCTAGAGTTTTGAGATTTGCATTCCACATCTCAAATGAAAAACCAATTAGATTTATTTATGAGTTTTGAGATCTTCATTCCACCTCTCAAATGGAAAACCAATTGGAATGTATTCTTTCTGGATGTTATAATCAGTGATTATACCACCATCCTCTAGTTGTTTGCAAGTGAAGGTTAACAATTTTTGTTAGTAGTTAAGCCATAGTTATAATTATCTTGCATATTTTCCTTAAGATTATGAATGATGTTTGAGTTGTCCACCTCAAGAATAATGGTTTTTTCCAGTAAAAGTCTTAAGAAAGATTTGCATTCCACCTCTTAGAGAAAGCAATGGATGAAGAATATCCCTTTTGCATATTTTAATTAGCGAGTGTTTATCCATCCCCTAAATGCTTTGTAGCAAATGTTAGTCTTTCTTGTTCAATAAGAATGTCTTCCTTGTGTTGAATCTTGGCTTTCACATTGTCAATTTTGTTAAAACTCTCTACCTCTAGAGTTATAGTCTCCCTAGTCAATGTCTTCACTAAATCTTTCAATTTTCTAGTGAGTTTCCTCACAAATATGTCCATATTGACAATTAATGATACAAAACAAACCTAACCCATACAAAAACGGGTATGATGAGGTCAATAACTTTTGCAATAAAAAATTAAAACAATTAGGACAACTTTTCCTTCTCTATTACTAAAACTACAATTAAAAATTGTTTCCATTAGCAAGCTTTGAGGTAAATCCAGAAGAAAGATTTGGGCCCATTCTACAAACTACCAAAAGATATTGAGGTCAAATCCTTACTACGGGTGACTACAAAATGTACATGGAAACTAATTAAGGAATTTTCTACAAAAATCTCCTAATCATTTGGGTTATTTCAAACATACTAATACTATTATTTTTTATCATTAATAACAACTATTATTATTATGGTTGGAAGCTGAGTAGGAGCTGGATTCTGGCCCTCTCCTTATGATCCTCTTGTGTCTTCCCCCTTTCTTTATTATTTTTCCTTCCTCTCCCCTCTTTTTATCTTACTATTGGTTAACATTATTTTAATTAATTCTCTAGCTTCTTAGTACTCTATATATTTCTAATTTATATTATCCCCCTTTTTCATTGGTTTTAAGTCATTTTTTGACCCCCTTTTAATGAATTATGAGCTTCCTTTGATTTCCTTAACACAAAATTTTTTTGGGATCCTTTCCTTACTCTTTATAGTTTATATTAGTATTTGATATTATTTATAAACTCCTAACAATGATTTGTTATAACTTACCCTTTTATTAATTTACGGAGTATTCTTAATATTGATTTATAACTAAAATTTATAATAGTAAATAATTTCAATCTCCCTTATGGAATATTTTGAAACTTGCGCTTGACCTCTTTGTAGCCTTTTCGTGTTAATTATATAACTATAACCTATTCTCTCCTCCCTTAAAACTTTATTATGATTTAATATTATATCCTAATAACTATATTTTTTGAAAGCTTATCCTTATTCCCTTATTAATTTTCTTAACTATATATATTATTATTGGTGCTCCTAAAACCAATTTTATAACTATAGTTATAATATTCAATAGAATTTATAGCTAAAAAAAAAAATCATTTTTAGGATTTCTAGTTACCTAATCTCCAACGGCTAGTTTTAACCTTGACAATGATGCATCCTTACTATTTATTCATGAAGATTGTATGATTTTTTCCACCTTGTCCCGAGGATAAACCACATTAGTTGGTTTTAAAGCTCGACCCAATCCTAAAAATGTAATTAATCCGAAAGACATTTATCTACATTATGGATCACAAAAATCTCAAATCTAAAAAGTTATAATTTAATTAATTCTTATTGTTTTTGTAAGATAATTTATATTGTTACAATAATAATATACAATTTTGGCAATGTGAAATATATTTATTAAGTAAATTTTTTTTTTTATGTCTATTGGCTTTTACCAACCATTTAACTTAGATCATTGTGCTAGTTCCTATTGGAATAAAAAACGTTACCCTCATTGAAAATATTTGTTACCCCACATAATATACATATAATTTCACTTCTTATTTTTTTTATACTTATTAAAATTGTTTCACAAATTTATTCTATACTACCGAATGATATTTGACAATTTAGAATGAGAAATAATATTCATACCCAACGAACTATTATATAGAATAAAAAATTATAATCTCCTATTTCCGCTGAAATATCGAGCGCATAAAACACCCACGACATAAAAGAAATTTTAAGATAAAAATTTGAAATCCATAAAATCTAACGAACATAAAAAGAAGGAATGTAAACTGGAAAAGCCATGAATTGGAGCCAACTTATCGTGGCAAAAATGTGCATTTGGCATTTCATTAAAAAGGTAAAAAATTGAACCCGAGAAAAAGCTGCACATATTGAAATGCATCGACCGAACCTTTTCCCCGAAAAAGCTGGATGAGCTTGATTGAATAGACAACAGAGATCCATTTCTGTGGATGGCTGGTTTCAGAGGAGGTTGAAGCCAGAAATATGTATCTGATGGTTGGTTTAGGGAAGGGAGAAGCCGGAAATATGTATTTAAAAAGAGGAGGCAGTGGCTTTCCAAAAAGCAAGAAGGATGAGCTGGAACTTGAAAATTTGAATAGACAGCAAGTATTCTTTTCTATCCATAATGGGTGGATGGTACCAGCTGGAAATATGTATCCAGTGGACCGTTCAGAGGAGGTAGGCGCGGGAAATATATATATCGGGTGTAGGGTTCCAGAAGTAGGCGCCAAAAATATATAGCCTTTGAAGGAAGATGGAGAATGGCTATATATATCTCAAAATCTTATCAGTTCTCAGCATTTTCCTCCTCCTGTGTCTATGTTCAGATTGGCATCATTGTGGGTTATCTGTGTGGTTTGAGTTTGGGTAGGTCAGTCTGTGGTTTGAGTGTGGGTCGGTCTATGTCTAGGTCGAGTTTGATTCCATGTCGGTCTGTGTGTATAGCGGAGGAGGAGGCCAGAGTGAAACAGATTGGAGGCAAGAAAAATGGCAGTTAAATTGTTTACAATTCTTGGGATCACGGCGATCAATGACCTTTCTAGGTATGGTGTGAATTGATTTCCATTTAATTTATTTGTTCTCTTGTCAGCAGCAATCCTATTTAATTGCCCTGTATTTTTTTTACGCCAGAAATGAGTGGAGGAAAGAAACAGGTAGCTAGTGTTGTTGAGAAATGAATGAAGGAAACAGATCATTGGCGTTGCTGCGGTTCGAACGCTACCTCGCTGAAGAAATGGAATCATCACTACCAATCCCAAATCCAGATTATATATAAATTGGCCTGCATCTCCCCTGTTAATTAGTTTAAACGCTGTTAATTAGTTTAAACCTAGTGCATCAGTCATTTTTATTGAATTTAAAGTTCTGCCTCCTCAATAGTTATACCTTATGCGTCTACCACATTTATTAGATTTATTTTTTCATTTATTTCTTTCATGGAGATCAATAATCTTTCAATATTGGTATGAATCGAATTCCATTGCTCCGTTGTCAGAAGGAATTCTATCTGATTACCCTGTATTTTGAATCGAACTCCATTTAATTCTGATATTTCTGCCAATATCTGCTCCATTGTCAGAAGCAATTATTTTTAATTAACCCGACTCCTTTTTAATTGTAGTCTTAGCCATTTGCACCAGAAATGAGTGAAATGAAAGCCTACCTCGCTGAAAAAATGAAATCATTCGTATGGAATCCCAATTCCAGGTATATATATATATATATATAAATAAATGGCTCTGCATCTCTATCATTTTTATTAAACTTAAAGCTCGGTGTCCTTTTCAATGGTTTAAACCTGATGCGTCCACCACTTATAGTAGATTTAATTTTTCATTCATTTCTCAAATCTGCTTTTATCATATGTAACCACTATCTCCCCTTGCCAATTCAAGCATCATTGGTGCGGTGTGTTATGTTTATGGTTTTTTGGTACAACCTCTCTAGTTGTGCGGTATGTTAGTAGTTTAATCCATGGTTTTGGGTATACGATGTAGTGTGTTAGCTTAACTGTATACCCTGCTTTTTTTGGTTTAATCTGCCGTGTTAGTTTTACCGTATATCCTGTTTTTCTTGTGTAAATCTGCTTCTCCTGATTTTCTGGTATACCCTGCTCTGGCTGTGGCTGTGTGTTGTGCCACCTGTACTCTTTATGGTGTTATTGAGCTCGCTTTATGGTGAATTGACCAAGTGATTGAATGAATGAAATATTGAGTAATTGTGTGGCTAGTGATCAGGGTTATGATTGAGCTTTTTTCGCAATGAATTATTGGCTAAGGTTAGCGCAATATTCTAGGATAAGCTTAGGTATCAATTTGGGTAATCATTTGTTTAACAGAACTAGATCTTCGGATGAACCTGTTGGTATAACCTGTTGTTCATTTAAACCCTATTTCAACTTCCTGGTATTAAAGAGCTCTCATCGCATCATTTAATTAAATTTCTTTTTGTTCAGAACTTGTGTAACCCTATTTCAACTTCCTGATATTAAAGAGCTCTCATCGCATCATTTAATGAAACTTCTTTCATTTTTTTTCAGAACCTGTGTAACCTGTTGTTGATTTAAACCATATTTCAACTTCCTGGTATTAAAGAGCTCTCATCGCATCATTTTATTAAATTTCTTTTTTTTCCGAAAACAATGCAACATGTCAATTAAACTTAACTCATTAATGGAAATCCTCTTCTTCAATCCTATCTGGAGTCAAATTAACAATTCAGCTCTTTCGCTTCAGTGGGGAATTCTGGATTACCAAACCTTTCGTCTAATTCAACACCCCCATCACGTCCGTGACTGATTCAGGGCAGATGTCAATGTCAGCTCTGATTTTTTTAATAGAAAACATATTAATTATTTTTATTAAAAGTGAATTATAATTTTATATATATTTTATATAATTTATTTATATTTTTATATTGAAAAAGAATATTTTTATTAACCCTATTTTTTTTTTATATTTCTTTTTTAATGGCAGGTTGCTTACAAAAGTTGAGGTTACTTGTACTTTCCGATGAAAAGTACCAATGAAGGTATATCAGTTTTCATTATTTGAGTATATAATAGAAGAGATATATATATATAAAAAAAAATATAAAATTTGCATTATATTTTATTAAAAATATTTCATTTTTTCATGTTTTGTTTTGTTTTGTTTTTTATCTAATATTTATATGTTGTATTGCAGATTTATTTACAGGAATGGTTGTGTTCTCATTATCGTTCTGCTCAATGTAAATATTGATGTAGTTATTTTCTTTTCTTTTCTCAATACTATGAGAAAATTATGTACATACAATTATTAATAAAATGATTTTTTAATGGAAGGAGTGAAAACTCCTTCGAGATGCTCAAGGAGGATGAGGCCCATTCTTCTTCGAGTAGTGTAATGTGTCTTTTGTGGGTTGATTATTTTTCCTTAAACTCATACATATCACAATACATTTTTTATACTCATTTACTTTATAGCATTCATATTTAAAACATGTAGTTTTACATTTCAATTATATGAATTTATATTAAAAATAAATAAATTGCACAGATATAAATTATACAAATTTACACAAATACATAAAAAACACACTAAATATCTCTCTCCTAAATAAATTATTCAATTTAATTTTCATTTTTATATTAATTTTGTTTTTTATTTTTTTTGAAAGCTTTTTTCTTCCTTAATGTTTTATTTATATTTCATATTATTTTCATTTTTTATATTTTATTTTGTGTTTTTATTGATTTTCTGAAAGTCTTTTTTGTTTCCTGTGTATTATTTTATATTTTGTATAGTTAAATAAGATTATATATAATTGATAAAATTCTGAATTGCGTAATATGTATTTATTCATTTGAAATTGTATGTCTATGTGTGATTTTGAAAATGTCTTATTTTAATATTTTGAATCTAAATTCTATGTTGTGCGTTTGTTTTTCTGAATTTGTATTCTGTATGTTTGTGCCAAAGTGGTTGTATAAATATTTGTATGTGATTTGAAATCGGACACAAATTGAAATTGTAATGTGTTTGTTGTATTGAACTGTGATTGCAATAAATTTTGTTGTGTAAATTTGAATGCATATATAATGTAGGTGTGTGTTTGCTTATTTGAATTTGTATTTTGTATGTATATGCCAAAGTGGTAGTATGGATATTTGTTATTTTGAAAATGTTTTATTTTAATGTTTTGAATCTAAATTCTATGTTGTGTTTGTTTTTATGAATTTGTATTCTGTATGTTTATGCCAAAGTGGTTGTATAAATATTTGTATGTGATTTGAAATTGGACACAAATTGAATTTGTAATGTGTTCGTTGCATTGAATTGTGATTGCAATGAATTTTGTTGTGTAAATTTGAATGAATATATAATGTAGGTGTGTGTTTGTTTATTTGAATTTGTATTTTGTATGTTTATGCCAAAGTGGTTGTATGGATATTTGTATGTGATTTGGAATTAAACATGAAATAGAAATTGTAATGTGTGTTCTTTTTGTGTTGAATTGTGATTGCAATGAATTTTGTTTTGTAGAATTGAATGTGTATATATAATGTAGGTGTGTATTTGCTTATTTGAATTTGTATTTTGCATGTTTATGCCAAAGTGGTTGTATGGATATTTGTATGTGATTTGGAATTAAACACGAAATAGAAATTGTAATGTGTGCGTTTTGTATTGAATTGTGATTGCAAATGTGTGTTTTTTGTGTTGAATTGTGATTGCAATGAATTTTGTTTTGAACAATTGAATGTGTATATAAAATGTAGGTGTGTGTTTGCTTATTTGAATTTGTATTTTGTATGTTTATGCAAAATTGGTTGTATGGATATTTGTATGTGATTTGAAATTAAACATGAAATAGAAATTTTAATGTGTTCTTTTTGTATTGAATTGTGATTGCAATGAATTTTGTTTTGTAGAATTGAATGTGTATATATAATGTACATGTGTGTTTGCTTATTTGAATTTATATTTTGTATGTGTATGCCAAAGTGGTTGTATGGATATTTGTGTGTTTACTTATCTAAAATTGCATAAGCATATTTGAGTGTTTGTTTTTGTATTGACTTGAAATTGTAATGTGCTTGGTGTATTGATTTGTAGTTGTGACGAGTCTTATTGTGTATATTTAATGTAGATTTGCTTACTCCTTTGAATTTGTATATGTATGTTTGTTTATTTGAATTTGTATATGTATGTTTGTTTATTTGAATTTGTTTATGTATGTATATAGTGTCTTGTGATTGAATTGTGATTGCAATGAATTTTGTTTTGTAGAATTGAATGTGTATATATAATGTAGGTGTGTGTTTGCTTATTTGAGTTTGTATTTTGTATGTTTATGCCAAAGTGATTGTATGGATATTCGTATGTGATTTGGAATTAAACACAAAATAGAAATTGTAATGTGTGTTTTTTGTATTGAATTGTGCTTGCAATGAATTTTATTTTGTAAAATTGAATATGTATATATAATGTAGGTGTGTGTTTGTTTATTTGAATTTATATTTTGTATGTTTATGCCAAAGTGGTTGTATGGATATTTGCATGTGATTTGGAATTAAACACAAAATAGAAATTGTAATGTGTCTCTTGATGTATGTTTGTATGTGATTTGAAATTGTAATGTGCTTGGTGTATTGATTTGTAATCCTGATTAATTGTATTCTGTGTTTTTAATATAGGTTTGTTAAGTCCATTGTTTTTAATTTGTATATGTATGTTTGTTTTCTTGAAATTGTTTATGTATGTATATGAAGTGTTTGGTCAATGTTTGGTTATGTGTTTTGATTTGAACATGTATATGAATTTGTAATGTTTATCTTCTTTGTGTTGA
>APFE030421841.1:25694-56108 GCA_000404065.3 Pinus taeda | reverse complement strand
TAAATGGTAAATAAATAAATATAAAACATAAATGAATTTCTCAACAATAAAATTTATATCATATAAAATTTTACCCATTTAAAACATAGCATTTCAAACAAATGAAAATGAATCAAACACCATCTTACTTAATAAAAACTTCATATCAACAATGCTTAAAAGTTTTGGGTACATTAATGTTGGTAGAGGTTACAAACTCAAAACAATAAAAAGTTTTTTAATTATTAATGTGAATTATTATAATCAATATTTAAGCCTAATATATATTAAAATTAGTATTATAATAAATAATTGCAAATAATAATTATAAATTATAAACAATAATTATTATAAAAATTATAATTACTTCACTAAATAAATAATTAATTATGAATAATAATAAATGTTTAAATAGGATGGCAGCATAGAGAATAGGTATGCCTGGGTTTGGGTCATAGTACCAACATGCAAGCAGAGGCCATGGCCCTGTTGCAGGGCCTTAAGCAATTACAGGATCTTGGTATTGGGAAAGTCATTATTCTTGGTAACTCCCAATACCAAGATCCTAGTTGGCTCCTTTCTTCAGGTGAATTTTTTCCACATTCTTCGATAGAATATTAAGGAAGTGGATGCGGAAGTTAATAAAGTTGTCCTCCTTCCTATTGGCATTCGAATAAGAGATGGGGTTGAAGATTGGGATCCAATCCCATAATACTGCCTTTTACTTCAATAGTTTCCCTGTATTCACAAGCATGGGGAAATTCGGGAAATCGAGGAGTTAAGAAGATCCAGAACATTAGGATTATAGTGTTAGTTTATCTATATGTTGAGGATAGCCGATTCTTGAGCCTCCTAAATGTAACCGGCCAGCAGGTTTTGGCTTTATTTTAATACAAAGTATAACCGTTTTCATTAAAAATAATAATAATAATAAATGTTTAAATATAAAAATTAGAAATAACATATAAACTATTAGAGTAATTAAATAATTGTTATGATAAATTTAAATAAACCTAATAATAAAATATTAAATATTATAACAAAATAAAAATAACCTAATAAAAAGATTTCCCAACTAAATATTTATATCATATAAAAAATTTAATCCAATTAAAATATAATAATTAAAATAATTAAACCCTACATTTACTTATAAGAAAATATTAATCCAATTGAACTTTTTTATAAATAAATTGACTCATCTTTGTTGTAAGATAAAAAAAAAAAGTGGTGATTTCGTCATTTTTAGCATCTTTCGGCTTGAAGAGATTTTAGTAATCAATATCTTTACACTCGAAGAGAGCTTAACAATCAATATCTTACAAGGACATTATGTCCTTTACGAACAATATAATTTGTAAAATATGGTACATAAATTACATTAAAATAGGTATTTGACTTTTATTAAATTAATAGTGTAATAATAAAAAAAGATGGTTATTCTTCATATATCCATTTAAAAAAAAACAAGAATTACCACATTTTGTCAACATAATTTGTAAAATGATACATACACCATATTAAATTTAAGTCAATATAATAAAAAGGGAAGACATAATTATTTTCCACATATCCAATTAAAATAATACACCATATTAAATTAAGTCAATATAGTAGAAAGGGAAGACATAATTAATATTCAAATGTCCAATAAATAAATAAATAAAGTATTATGACATTTTATTTTTCACATGTCCAATCAATAAATAAAAATTAAAAAAATACACCATATTAAATTAAGTCAATATAGTAAAAATGGAAGAGTATAATTTGAAAATTGTAAGTACTCTTTATTAGTCCCTGCCTGGGACTATTAGCGATCGATAGATCGCTGACCAGCCATTAATTTGCTTTGACCGAGTAAAATTTTCGGTACATGTCAGGTTTAAACCAAAGTTTGAAATAAAATGTGCTGATCAAATACATTTTTATCCAAAGTTTATATTTCTACCTCTTATTGCCGGACTTTTCTGAAAACTTAGGATAAAAAATTTAAAGTCGCTTGTATAAACGCCTGTATATTTTTTTGAAAACTTTAGAAAGAAAATTTAAGGTAAAGGGTTTCGACTCCCCTGCCACGTTTCTTTTGTGCATGTCCTATTTTGTGCATGTCCTACACGTTGAAGTAGATACACCATATGAATTACGATGGGATTTATATTAATACAGAACCATCCTACTGTACTCCCAAGCGTTGCTCGTTCCAGGAATCCCATCGCAATCTTTCTTGTGCGGTTTCTTTGCAGCTAGAGAGCGGCTTCATGGCTGTAGATTCGGCTTGACGCGCGACCTTGACAGGTAAATTCCCTTCTTATAAGATTTGTCTCGAAGAGGAAAGGGTTGCTTCTTTGTTTACTGCCATAATAGTAATGCTGAACATGGATTTTGTTACAGGTTCTGCCTGGGTCCTCTGGCGCTCAAGGAAGTCAAGCACAACCTCCGGTGTTCTTTCATGGTTTGAGGTTGTTCTGTCATGGTTCCTCAGGTATGTGCAAGCTTTCTTTTACAGTTAAGGGTTCTGCTTTCTTTTACAGTTAAGGGTTCTGGCGTTCCTAGTTTCCTCTTCAGTGACCAACTTAGAGAGTTAATACCCAGATAGTTTAATTGATTTTAGATATGATTATGGCGTTGCTGGACCCGTTGGACATTGGGGACCCTCTAGCCTTCCTGAAGCCTGTCCCTGTCAAAGCTTTATATGTTAACTAGCTGATGGTATTTTTCTGACGAGGGTGTTCCTCGGGCTTTATGTAATGTTTAACTTGATGTATATTAGGACGCTTCTCTATAGCAGCATCAATAATAACTGATACTCTATAGTTTGGCTATGGCTTGCCTTGATTATTCTATAAATTGTATTAAGACTAATCTCATACAGTTATTAATTTAAAGTTCGTTGGTAGTATTTTTCTGACTATAACAGCGATCTGAGTTTTGATGCAGGTATATACAGGGTCGTTCCACTGTGCAATGAACATGAGATTTTCTGAGGTAATGGAATTTTTGTTAAGGTGCTCATATTGTATGTTGGTGTTAAAAGTGGCAGTGGAATAACAGCTTGATTTTTTTGTATGATTAGAGGATGAAATTATACCATACGCACCTCCTGCCCAGGGCGATCCCCCTTTTCTGTACACCTTCACGCTCTACGCGCAGTTCAACATCCGAATACCACCGCTGCGTTTGCTAGGGCTTCCTTGTCTTGAGCGTGGCGAGAATAACCGGGGGAACTTCAATTCAGAACACTTTGCAGTTTTAAATAAGGTTGAAGCTACACACAGGGTTCATTTCAGAGTTTGAAGAACAAAATTTGCTGTAAAGACGTTACAATATATAAAATTACTCCTCATGGAAGCTTGAACGATGTTGAATTAATGTAAATTCTATGTTGGAACAAACCATCCGCTCTGTGCTCAAAATATATACGAGTATGATATGGGATTTATTTTAAACATCGCTTTATTTAAAATGAAGCTAAAGCGTTTTTGAACTAGCCACTAAATTTTTTAGATCCTGGAAGCAAATAAGCTCACATAACATTCACGTGACATCCACATGGAATCCCGAAATGAGAGGTGAAGGAAGGTAAGTTCCAGAGAATGACTCGCCATAAAAAAAAAATATGGAGAGATGGGCAACATGCTGTGATTTTAATTCTATTTTTAACATGGTGCCCTCGGGGAATGCATAAATGTTATCCTAAGATATAGGATTAGTTGCATAGCTTTATGCTTTTATTTACTTAAATGATATCTAAAATTATGTGGATATTCAATATTATTGTTAATTAATAAAATATTTTTTATTTTTAGATATAAAATGACATTGGTATTTTTTAATTTAGATGTAATAGAAAACATGTTTTAAGGAACGATAATTTTTTATTTTAAATACTAAGACGAAAGCTATTAAATTGAGTAATTTTTTTTAATATAGAATTATTATCTTTCTCTTTTGGTTTCATAATTATTATAATTTGTTTCGTTTTTTTAATAAATTACATTTTGTCATATCAAAGAAAATAGAATATATGTTTATGTTAGAGTTATTACACTGTTCAACTGGGACTCGCCACAAGCTCTGGAGAATGAGTATGGAGGATTTCTTAGCAAAAGAGTCGTGTAAGATTCACTGTCTGAATTTTCTTAAGTCTTCTCAGACATTTGATTCTGATATATTGATCACTTTTTCAGGGAGGACTTTGATTCTGATATATTGATCACTTTTTCAGGGAGGACTTTGGCTTCTTCACAGATCAACACCTTATAAATCCATATTTCTTATTCTTGGCTCCAATAAATTGGGTAGTTTGGAGTCTAGTCAATGATAAATCCATATTTCTTATTCTTGGCTCCAATAAATTGGGTAGTTTGGAGTCTAGTCGAATCATTGACTGCAACCCCTGATCAGGTTTCTTCCTCTGCTATTTCCTTTTCTTCGACGCATCTCCTTCGGGAGAAGGAGCCCCATCCTGTGCTATTAGCTACATCCTTTACCGCATTCTGATTTTTTGCTTCTTTTCCGTCTTTTTCTACTTCTAAAATTTTGGTGACGTGTCTGAAAAATAACAGTCCAGTGGAGCAAAATATATAGAAATATATATACAAAAGAGAAAAGTAGCAAAGTAGCAATTGCGTCTCATATGTCCATACTGTACATAAGGGGAAATCCTAGAATAAGAGCCTTTTCTTATACATAAGGTGTTCAACATACGAGCCATGATGTTTGATATCAGGTGAATATTACTGTAATGAATTTAGGTTCATGAGTGGCTAAAGATTGGATCTTTAACCTTGATCCAATGCTTAGATTGTAGTTGTAGCCTATAAATAGAAGACATGGATCTGTATAAGCAGGATATATTTGTGAATATATAGCAGAAATTTGTGAGTATACATGTTTCAGTCCGGTTTTTTAATTGAAATTGTTGTATCTTTAGTACCAAAATATTGTTGATATTTCAAGGTGGTCCTCAACCTGATAAAATTTATGTAGCTTTCAGGTCAATTTATCAAACTTACAAAACAATGTCAACCCTAATATATTTGGATGAATTTAAAAACTTATGAAATATCTTCAAAACTAATATACACCTCTATATCCTTTTCATATTGGCAAAATTTATTTTTCAATCTAATTAACTGCAATTAATTTGTACGATACATCTAAAGGTATACACCTCTATATCCTTTTTATATTGGCAAATTTCATTTTTCAATCTAATTAACTGCAATTAACTATCTAATTAACTGCAATTAATTTTTACGATAGATCTAAAAGAATGATGAATGATTAATGAAATAGAATAAATGTCAACCAACGTTGTTAATTACAATTTTGTATTGTTCTTGTGGCACACTCCGGCAGGGACTACCGCCACGGCAGTGGCTCCCTTGTTATATTAAGTTTTGTCTCTTATTAAATTGACTACATAATAAAAACGAAGACAATTTGAAATTCCAGAGCAATGTTTTCACCTAGCATCTAGACTCGCAACCAAGTCAAGTTTTTCCTTTTATTAAATTGACTACTATTTATAGAAGCCCATTAGTGGGCAAATCATTTTTCCATTCAACTTTAAAGTCAGGTGTGGCTAGTAAAAAAAAGATATAATTTATTTACATAATATAATTTAACTTTCATATAGGTGTTTGTAATTCCTTACAATTTATGCAACATAACAAGTGTTATTTATCAAATATTTAGCACTTTGAACAACAATATCCAAAATACATGGTTATAAAACATGCACATTACGACTTTGACTTGAAACCTTGTGATCCTTGTCATTGTTGTATAGTAGTAAGTCTCACTAACCTACCCAATTGCAAGCTTTCTATCAAAATGGGAGGTCTGTAGGAGAGGGCCTAACGGTTATGAACATGTGCTTCCTCATATGAGGCCACGTGTTCATATCTAGAGTTGGGGTAGAGTATGTACACTTTTGTGGACTTTAAGCAGTCAAATTACTATGTGAACACAGATCCTACACAAACAAGGTGAACTCAGACATCAATTTGGTGTCTAATCATGACCTTAACATTATATTATTATTAATATTCATATGGTCTTTCTCAATCTAGATAGTAGAAATTGCCTTCAAATATTGAATTTCTCTATCTAAATACTATAGTTATGTAATTTAGTCAAGGCAAGCTTGAAATTGTTATATATAAACATCTAACTTACTATGATGGATGTCATCTGCAAAACTATGGGGAAGCGAATTACAAGATTGACTTGAATCCTTGCAATTGTTGTATAGTATTTGTGTAGTCATATCACAGTCATTAAAGCCTCGCTAACCTACCCAATTGCAAGCTTTTGATCAAAAGGGTAGGTTTATATGATTTGAACTAATGGTTATGAACATGTGCTTCCTCAGATGAGGCCACATGTTTAAATCTAGAGTGGAAGTAAAGTATGTAAACTTTCGAAGACTTTAGCAACCAAATTGCTACGTGAAGACAAATCCTTTGTTACACAAACAAGGTGATCTCATACATCAATTTGGTGTTTTGGCTTGTCTATGACTTTAAAATTAGACTATTATTAGTATTATTATTCATATGGTCTTTCCCAAAAATACATTGTCATATTTTGTATTGTTATCAATCTAAATAGTGGAGATTTGACTTACCTTCGACTATTGAATTTCCCTACATAAATATTATAGTTCTGCAATTTAGTCAATGTAAGCTTGAAATTGTTATATATAAACATCCAACTTACTACGATGAGGGAGCATCCCTTAGTTTTCCCCACAAGGTAAAAGAAGTAAGTACCATAAAAGGAAAGAAACCATAAAAAGAGCTCCATGGATTTTTTTAAAGGGCAATGGAATGGCCCATCCCCCAAATGATCCCAAAGGTTGTGGAATGGCCCATCCTCCAATAACAAGGACCTAAATGACCTAAATGAAGTAAAGGTTAGCTAACCCTACAAACTCTCAATTCTTAATTTTATTTAAGTTCAATTCTTTTATGAACTTATCCTTTTTAAATCTCAAAGAATAGAATATGAACTTATCCTTTTTAACTTCAATACATAAGCCACTCAAAATTTCTCCAATTCAAAGTGATAGTGTTGGCCCTTAGATAAACCCCATCAAAGCCATCTCATGAAAAGATGAAGTCATGGATATGAATCATACTAGAAAGTTTATGAAATACACACATTCCTTCACACCTTCGGTGGAAAGGTAAGTTCCTTATCCTTGATATAAATGCTCTAGAGTCAAAAATTGAGTCAATTACGTCGACTCGATTGACTATGTTATCTATCTTAAACTCGATTTGTTGTGGGAGGCACTGGCTCGAACGCTTAAACTGTTGGTGGAGTGGGCTATAGAATGTCACTTTCCAATCCAATAACATGCATTCAAGATAAAGCCAAATTTGGTATAAGACCTAGGTTTTCCACAATCAATAATGAGTGTCTCCAACAACAAAACAAATAAACCTAACCCCATTCTTCTCTAGTATCGCACATCGCCAAGCTAAATTCAGAGACTTTAAAGACTTTAAATTCACGCAAATTGCCTTTAAAAGATATGCAAACTACATGAAATGGATATGCCTATAAAAGACATGTACTCTGATAATAATGTAAAAATGTGTCACAAAAGCAAATTTGTTAATTATTAATAACATACTTACAATCACATTAAGTCACATTAAAATTCTAGTATAATTTTAGAAATGTTTCTTTTACAATATCTTTCTACATTAAAATCAAACCACTAAACCTTACAAAGGACTTAATCATTTACATAAATCCATCAACATGGATATCATCAACTGAGTAACTAAAGACATTGGTATAAGTCAAACAATCAGTTGATCTTAATAGACACCTTAGATTATTTGCATCCACAATGCAACCAAAGATACTTATGAATAAATGTTCAAGTTGCTTCCCAAAAAGGATCAACCTCTGTTGATCCTAGAGGAATTCCTTGTTTATCTTGAAATTTAGCCTCCTAGAAATAAAGCATACCTAGTCAAAGACATGAACACATTGAGAAGCATATATCTATTTAGATAAATTAAAAAACATGTCCACACATGAGAAGCATGTTATCTATTTAGATAAATTAAAAAATACATTAGACATCATTAAAAGCATAAACCAAGTTTTTCGTGAATTTTCTTAGAGGAAAATCGCATGTGTTTTACATGAGAAGGTGAAATAATTGATTTCAATAGATAAATTAAAAAAAACATTAGACATCATTAAAAGCATAAACCAAGTTTTTCATGAATTTTCCTAGAGGAAAATCGCATGTATTTTACATGAGAAGGCAAAATAATTGATTTCAACATATCACTAGATAATAGTAACTACCTTTAAAATCTAAAACCAAACTTATATTACAAAGTTAGATAAGTATTAAACCAAATTTACATTTGAAAAATAGCTAAGTACTAAAAAAAAAAAAAAAAAACCCATAATTCTTAACGAATTGCAACCCCATTTAAAAAATTTCTGGTTCCCAACATGGCTTACCATACAACTTTTAAAATCCACCACGAAGGACCAAATGCTTCCTAACAAAGGATCAACCTTTGCTGATCTAGAGGAATTCCCTTTTCATCTTGAATTTCGGCCTCCACTTTATCAATTGTGGGGAAGCTCTTAGAGCCAACTGTAATACTCTTATCAATGAATGTATTCACAAAAATCTTCATACCCCCTCAAAAATGAAGGAAAAGAAGCATTATAGATTCCTATAAATGTCATAATCGACTAGAGTTCTATCATATTCACATTGCTTTCCCGACAAAGAATCATCTTTGATGATCTCAAGGAATTCCATCCTTGCCTTGAATTTTGGCCTTGACTTGTTCATGTTATCTGAAATCTCAACCTCAAGAGTAATTGTCTTCCCAATTAGAGTTTCGACAAAAATATGCATTCCACCTCTCAAACACAAAACCAAGTAAAGAGATGATTTCTTATGAATGTTTATAATCACTTAAGGTAAAACCATCCTCCAATTGCTTTTTACCAAGATTCACTATTAGTAGCTAGAATGTATGCCCTCCTCAACTTGTATCTTTGCCTAGCTTACTTGTATACTCTCCTTAATGGTGTCCAATATCTCCACCTCAAAAGAATGGTTTTGCCACTCAAAGCTAAATAAAGATTTCCAACCCACCATTAAGAAAAGGCAACAAATTAATTGTAGAATCCTTTTGGATAATTAATCAACAAGGGCAAATCCATCTTTCAATTGATTTCCAGTGAGTTTCATTCTTGAATCTTCGCGTTCACATTGTCAAATTTGTCAAAACTCACTACCTCTAGATATAGTTTTTCCAATGAATACCTTCACTAGCTATTTTAAGTTTACAAATATCTGCTTATTGGCAACCATTGATACAAAACAAACCTAAACCATACCAAAATAGTGTATGATAAAATTCAATCAACTTTTATAATAAAACAATTCAAACAAGAAAAAACATAGCTTTCCCTCTTTATCCTTAAAAATGCAAATAAACTACAACATATACCAAAAAAGTGTATGATAAAGTCAATCAAATTTTGCAATAAAACAATTCAAATAAGTAAGAAATAGCATTCCCTTCTCTATCCTTGAAACTACAAATAAACTTCATTTCCAAAAAAGTTCAGAGGTAAAGCCAAAAAACAAAGATGTGGCAATCTACAAACTACGAAAATACATTGAATTAAAAGAAACTGAAAAATCCCCTTTGAGGCTATTTCAAACATTGAAAATTAAATTCAGTACCAATGGGTAAATCATACTAATATACCTCTTTTTCTTAGTTTTGTTTAGTTTTGAATTTCCCATCAAGCATAGCTAAAGTGTTAAATATGTAACCATTTATGGTATGTAAAATTTCCATGGGAAATGATTGAAGGGATATTTTACCAAACATACCCTACTATTTTGGGCTAATTCAAACACGCTGAAATTTAAAATTAGTACCAACTGTTGAGACAAGATACATAAATTTCTTAGTTTTGTCAGTTTTGAATTTCCTATCTGGCATAGCTGAAGTGATAAATATGTGACCATTTCTTCTAATTTCAAAGAAAAAATGGTTTTGCTCCTATTTTGAAAAGAATGGGGTAGATTTCTATGGAAAGTTGTAAAAGAACACTCAAAAAAGAAAAGAAGCCTTAAAGAAGGAAAGGATGAATCTAAAGATGCCAAGGACCAACTGTGAAGTCAACACAAAAAAACATATAAGATTGTCATTCATTGTAAGGAAAAGTAGTTGTGACAAATTAGGACAAATTCTTTTCAATTCAATGTCAAATTCAAAGGTGAAATGTTGAGAGAATAAAATGAAAAGGATATACCAAGTATGTACCTCTTGTCAAGGCATAACTAAGAATCATTTTATCAATTTGCTTCAACACAAGACCCTAGTCATTTAAAATGACCAAATAACAAAATTCCAAAAGAATTATTCCAAGATATGCCAAGCAAGAGAAATATGTGGCCATTGCATGGAAGCTTTTGTTACAGGCAATCAATGATCTTCACCATTATCCAACATCTCGACCTATTCACAAGACCTGCCATTATCAAAATCAACCTAAGATCCATAGTAATGATCTTCCCATAACCAACTGGGCTCACTTTTGTAACATCAATTTCTACATTCTGCAGTAAGTATCAGAGTAGTTTACATGAATATTAAATAGAAATATTCAAGAAAGCTAATTCAACATGCTCTTCAATTAAGTCCTTGTAATGTTGATGTTGATGGTATAGTACATATTCAAAAAAAAACTACTTAACACATGCATAATAGCAAATGCAAACACAAGTAGGAAACATTAACATCGTAAGTTTCAAGAAGCCATGTCAAATTCAAACATTGAGAAAACTAGCTATATGCAAGAGCAAGAAAAAACAAACAGCTTATTGACTCAAAATTTGTTTGTCTTTAACAGCATGCACATCTTATCAGTAGTTCAATAAAATAAAATTTGTTCCTTATTTAGCTAAACCATACAAGTAGAAGGGCAGTATCAGTTCAGAAAAATGTCAATACTAGATAACAGTTCATACAAAATCTATAGATTTGTAGCTTACACAAATTAATTCAAAAAAATTCATCCACCAAAATTTCTACTTGATCTGATAATCACCCTATGAGTGACCTCAGTTAAAGATTTATTAAATGAAGGTATTACAGACTCATATGTTGGTGTGTGTGCCTATGTTATTTAAGTAATAGATCAATCAAATTGCAAATACACAGACACTTGAAATGGAAAACAACAGAGAAATACAGTAAGCAAATACAAGAACACAAGAAATTAATAAGGAGTTCACCCTATCTTCCAGGGCTACATCTCCGGTCCAACTTCAGTGGTGGCCTTCTTTTATTGTGTATTGAAGCAGAGAATTACAATGCAGGAGCTCAATATGAGTCTCCTGAAATAGATTGGCTTGGCAGGGTGGTTCTTGGATTCCCCAAACCACTGGAGTACACAGACTCTCTTCCTTGCCAGCTTTTTGACCTCTCTGGTCTGACAGATCCTCTCAGGGATGGCTTGAGTCTCTCAAGCTCTCTGGTGCTTGACGCTACCTTTGGTCAGCTCGGCCCTCTGTCCTCTTTCTGCATTTTGCTTTACTGGTTCTTCTCTTCTCTGTCTTCTGTCTTCAGTGTTCCGTCCTTGGTTCCTAACTCCTCTGTCCTCGGTGTCCCTTTCTGTTTTCTATTCATGTCTTTAAACCATTCGAGCTCATGGCGGTTCAGTTCCTCTTCCATCTTCGTCGGATTTCCTGCTTGTAGCTGCGCTTGGAGTTCCCTGTTTTCAACATCAGCATCAGACTCACAGAGATGGCCACTTGTCCTCCTGCGAACTGTGCTAGCTTGCCTCGTCAGTTCGTTTCTTCAGTTACGTTATGGACTGAGTCATTCGCCATCATGGTGGTCAATTCGGACTTCAAATTCTTTCATATCGCGACTTAATCCCTTGTCAATTCCGTCTTCTCCATCGGGCACGATCTCAGCCGTTAGAACTGGAGCCCCCCAGATCCGACGTCGTTCGCTCATCTCGCGTGGTTGACTAGCTCAACCATTTGCGCGTGATGAGTGGCGATTTCCTCTCTCCTCTACTTGCCACGCGTTAGGCGCTGAGTGGAATCGCTCCTTTTCCATCAAAACTGCTTATTGCCCATGAACGCCCCCGATCAATACCGCCAGTTTTGGAGCGGGTCTAGCCTTTAGCGCTTAGCCTTATGTCCCATAGTTTTCCCAGCTCCCACACAACTGAGTGCTCGTGGTTTCTCCAATTTGAGGGTTTTCGCCCAGCGATGCACTCTTAGCGCTAATCGTGCATCAAACACTGCCTCTGTTTCCCGATCTAAGCCTCCCAGGGGCTAATTTTGCCTCCCACGCAGTCTCCATGGGCCTCGGTTAGCGCGCTTTGACCGAGGTCCTCGTCATTCCACGCTGGCTGCCATTGCCACTGGTTTAGAGGTGTTCTTGATTGCTGTTTTAAATCCTTTGAAGTCTGTCCTAACCTAGTACAACCATGGCTCTGTTAATCATTCTTTATGGATCCAATTCGGATCACTAATATGCCACTAAATCTCTAATCCCATTATAGACAGTATTAAATGACATTTATAAAAGCACTGGAGAAGTTTCTTTCCTAGATAAATAAAACTACAAAGAAAACTACAGAGAACTGTAAGATATAAACAACTTCATACACGAGTATATGTGAAGCAGAATCTAATCATACAAGCAGACCGCAAACCTAATTCATATAAGATATTAAATATACATCGCAAAGCATCAATAAACCAAACCAAATAGTAGCACTTATAACTCTTGACCTTTTCAAATAAATACAAAATAGAAATGGAAGGAAACTGAACCAACCTCTCTATCACATGCATGATTAAGTCTTGTAATCTCCCATAAGATTCTATGTAACCATCATTACAATCTCCATGTCATCAACAATACAATTTTTCTGTAAATCATTAAGCTTCTCTGGAACATTGTTGCTTGTACTATCTGTGACACTAGTGCCAATCTCATTAATTGTAGATTCTTGACCACTGTCAGGCCCAATATGCCTTGCCCTTAGTTTCTTTTCCAAGTCTATGCTAAAGCGACCTCTACTCTCCATAAATAAAAGTGAACCCTGGGTTCTACATGACTTTTCTTGGTTTCTTCCTACTAATACTAGTTTATCATCCTAGTTTCTTTGTATCAAGCTTCGTCATTCAACTTCATTGATATAACATTTTTCAGGGCACTTTCTTCATAACTATTAAGACCTTGAGGAGGGAAATATGCATATTGACTTCTGGCTTATCTCCATTGTGTTTGGCTTCTTGATGTTTGTAGATTTTCCCCCTTATACATAGACTACCCCTTGAGACCAGCTTTATCCAGGTAGGTGAGGTAGATCCTAAGCAAGATCTACCTCACCCACAGTATTGCAGGAACATAACCTCCCATTGATCTGGGACTAACTTGATTCTCCGTGGCAAAATGCTTATGTCACCCACAAGTGAAATTTCTACTATTGCCCAATTGGGATAAACATTATTCAATTGCCAATTTTCTTTCTTTGGTTGGGCAGCTATCTTTTGAGGGGTACTCCACTTGTTCTAAATATAGACTCTATTACAGTTACCATGTTTACCACAGCACTAATTTGGTTTTCATTCCCTCTGTTACAAGCATTTTAAATAAAAGGTACTTAGCCTATACAAGAATGCATAGGATGCTGAAGTGGATTTCCTGGTTAGACCATTTCCAGTTGATGGAAGTCTAGGTAATAGCACGATTTATGACAAACATTTCTTCAATTGGATAATTATTCACATATTCCAATGGTAGATTACATCTGTGTTGGAACTTGGAAGACTGCTTTGGTAAGGAAAGAGTATTAAGAAGTCACTAGGAAAATGTCATGGCAAAGATCTGGATCCACTGATATTGACAAAAAGCACCGAGATGCTTGGCTTGCTTTGTTAGCAGATCTGTCACTAGGAGAACAGAGCATTGTTGTTGTTGTCTTTGGTTATACTAGGTTGTCTCAACCTGATAAACAAGTCACAAAAGCACAGGCTGTTGTTGCTGTTGTGACTGAAGAGGCAACAGAACTTGTCTCAGAGGAGCTAGCTACTATCAAAGCAGAATCATTGGCTGAACTATTGTTGCAACACATGCTGCTCTAGAAGCCCAAGTGGGAGATTTAAATGAGGATCTCATAAAAGATAACTTCATTATTGTATATCATCTTTTGGATGAGAAGATGGATAGCGGATTTCCTTTAACTATACAAACTAATATTTTGAATGATATAATTGCACCACCAAAAATTGTTTGTAGAATGTTTAAGTGTGAGCATTACTCTTCCACGCGCCATTGCATCTCATGTTCCATGGCATGCAAGTGACCTAAAACACTCAAGCAATGAATTTTCTGATGCCATTATCAGTAAGGATGGATTTCTTTTGAAGTGTGAAGTTTTTGGTGAGGTGCAAGTGAATTCCCGACTCTCTGGTATACCATATTTAACACCAATCCTTCTATTATTAATGATGTGAAGTTTCACCCATTTAATGCAAATCCTGCTATTATTAATGATGTGAGATTTCCCCTGTTTGTTTGTTCTCCTTCAAGAGTATCCACAAAAAATGAGCCTGCCACTTTCTAGTTATCTATGTCAAAGGTTAGGAAAGATACATCTACCAACTTTTATCTATACTGTTGAAGTCTCTAGGGTTCAATATACAGGGAGTGTTACACATAGTAAAAAAGAAGCAGAAACTAAGGATGCTTGAACAACATTACTGACATTCAAGCACAAGTTTCTGATTCTGGTAACGAGAGGTTGTTGTTCCAAATATTTCTTCTTTTGAAGCTGTTGTTTAAAACTATTTTGACTTTCTAGCTTCCAAGAAAAAGGGTTAGTTGTTGGGTTAGAAAGGTCACGGCTCCCCAAATGGACGAGATTTCTGAGACTGCCAGTCCACTGTTAAAGGGTTTGAGAATCAATTCAGGGATTAGAGAGCTGCATAGAGTGGAGCTGACAAAAATGAATTATTGAGTGGCAGAAGAGAGGATCAGGGTGAAATGGGCCAGAATAAATGTGAGTACATACATGGCAGGTTCCAATCACTATCCCAAAACTCTTCTTATTTTTGCCATATGGAAACTGGATGGCAATGCCCATGCACCGGATCTAAGGTTACAAAGAGTCAGTGATGGGAGTAAAGAAGGAAGTTTGGTGTGGATGCTTTAGTGAGAAGTTGAAAGGGACAACCTTGGTCACACTAGAAAAGCAAGAGGACAAAATAAATTCATTTGAGACCATGAGCATACTATTACTGCAACTAAATAATGGGATAAGAACTGGAGAGAGAACAAAAAGGAAATTGACAGGATCCATCACTTCCCCCACAATTAAATGTTTATATATCTCGCCAGAAATTCAAACTAAGTTGGCCACGGGCCCTGACAAATTGTCTAGTAACACTGACTGACAACACTGTCGTTGGTGCAGACTTTGGCCCTTTTTATCTGGAAGCCTTCTTGTTAAAAACAATCATGAGCATATGAGTTATAGGTGTCTATTGGTTGATCCTGCTGCAATCAGTCACAGAAATTCCTCCAGCTAGTTGGACCACAAAGCTTAGACACATGGACACATTGATGCGATTAAAGTTGGAAGTTGCATTTTTTAATTTAAAGAGTGGGACTAGACCCTTCAATAGATGTTGAGCTTGCGTTCCAAAATTAATTCTGTATAAATCCCTTTTGCTATAATTGGGTGGATCAAACCCCTCCAAGGGAACTATCATTTGCACATTGTACATGTGCCATTGTCCACTAACATTATCATTATTTTTAGTTAAACTAGATCTAATCTTTCTAGATTAGGTTCAAGGTCCTCCCTAAATAATATTTTTTGTTGCATAGGAAATTCCTTTCCTCATCTATATAAGGTATGGTGTTCCTCATTTGTAAGCATGGTTGGATAAAGGAAGAATTCCTCTCCCGAGAGTTTAATGAAAATCTTCTTGGTGCCATTGGGGTTTCAGGTTTATTCTAGGATGCATGTTTCAATCTTGTAGGCTTTTCTTCTTGGTTCTGTTTGCAGCATTTTCAAGGGATAAATTATATATAATTCAGGAACGCCAAAAGACAGTGAGATCAAACCACCAAGGGACAACAGTCACGTGGAAGGGGTCATCACAGATATTGGTATTCATGCCCCTTCTGTTGGTGTGTAGTAGTTATTGAGACCATTTCTTACAGAGGCATACCCAATTCACCAAAATCAAAGGTTGTTAACCATATTTGTTGATGGAAGTGAATTTCTTAATTTCTTAATTGGATGACTCAAGACTGCAAGAGAGAAGGGTGCCAAAATACAAAGTGCTTAGTGCAAGTGGTCAACACTTCGGCTGTGTAGTGCAGGGGTTAGAAAGCGGCTTGAGCATAAGAAAAAATGGAAAAGCGATTTCTGCAAAAGGACCCTTTGTGTTCCCTATCAGGTCTAGGGTGGCTAAAGCTAAGTATTCTTCACACTGCACAGTGGACGTATCTGACACAGCATAACAGGTTGAATGTATTGCTTGATGTAGCTGCTTTGGGACAAGAGAATATGTCTCTCTTGAAGCCAGATTTTATTATCACGTCCTTTTACAAGGACGAATATGGAAGCCTTTCCACAAGATTGAGTTTTGCTTCAAGGAAACCAACCAGGGGCAAAATTGTCGAACCTTCTCATGGAATGCATAATATGGGAAGGGTTGACCGCTGGGCAGAAGGTGGAACTCATCATTTGGGTCCACATACGCATCATTCACCTGGTTATTACAGCAATCATGTTGGGTCTGAACCCCAGGTTTCTGCAAATGCCATTGCCACTGCCATGGTTGAAAGAAGTAGCTTTGTTGTTCCCATGCATGGTATTGTAACAAATATGATCTTGCAGCACACGAATTTGCAATTTCTTGAGGGCACGCAATGTGATTGGTTTCGGTGGTAAAAGATTCCACCCTAGCCAATCCCTTCTTTCTATTCTGTTTAGCATAATTTCTGAAACATCACCCATCTGTTTGTGGCAAGCAATTGTTTCTAAGTAAGTAAATATGTGGCAGCGAAGTTCTGTGCCATTGTTTGAGTGAAGGTTTGTTCGAACAGCGACGCCAGTCCAAGGTTATGTGGGAATAGCATCTCACTCTGTGGCAGCGTGTTAACTTTATGGCTTGACCTGGGAAGGGGATTACCCCTATAACTTTCCCCAAAGTAATCTGCACAGCAAAGTTAAGCTTGGAGGCCTACTTGAGATAGCGGCCATATTAAGGCACGTCTAGTGACAGCGCAACAGTTCTGAAGCAGCAAAGTTCCATGTGCTAGTTCTGAGGCACTTATCTGAGCAAGCAAAGCAAATACCCCTGAATCTCGATCTGAGGCTATTACCCATCTTGAGGGCATTTCCTATGGTAGCGTAGGCTTAATTCTATGGCTTAGCCCTCCTGTGGCTACGACCACATCTGAAGACTTTCTTATGGCAGCAGCTCCTATCCAAGGCAATATCTGATGCAACGGAGTGGAGTCTGGGCACCAAGGAGCTCAGAAAGGTGAGATGGAGCAGTGGTGTCCCAATCCAGGCAGCAGCGAATGACTTAGGGCATCTCTGGGCAGCAGCAACGCCTATTAGGGCAACAACGAGGCCTGTTAGGGCTAACAAGGCAGCAGAGTTGTGAAGGCAAATGGAGAAGTGACAGAAAGATCTTGTAAGTTGGTTAGTTGTGTTGCTGATAGGATAATTGAGATTGTAATCTTTGTAAAATAGTGCTACTGTTTCTAAATTGTTGAGCGTTGTACCGCAAATTCTGCTGGTGTAACAACCCTATGAGTGAGACTATGAAATTGTAACTTCCTATGTACTGTTGGTATTGTTGAATAATCGTCTAACTGGTTACATCGTTGTGTAATCAATGGCATCTCTGTGAATTGAAAAGGGATGTTGTGATAGTGGTACAAAATTGTCATATGCTCTTTTAACCCCAAGGGTAAATTCTCCTAAGGGATATTACATTCAAGTCTTGACAAAAATCTGCATACCTCCATGCAGACAAAGAACAAGGCAGAGGGTCGGTTCTTTCATAATAAATCAGCAAAAGTCCTTCCATCTTAAAGTTGCTTCCCACCAAATATCCACATCTGCTGATTTGTAGGAATTCTATCTTATCTTGAATCTTGGTTTTCACATGGTCAATTCTATCAAAGCTCACAAAATCAAGAGTAATAGTCTTACAAGTTTACATCTTCATGGAGATATTTATATCCCATTGGAGATGAAGGACAAGAAGCAAGGTAGATACTTCTGAATATTATAATCACCCAAAGTCCTATCATAATCAAAACTTTTTCCAGCAAAGAAACATTTTTTATGACCTAGAGGAATTCCTTCCTTGTCTTGAATTTTAGCCCCATCATAAATGAGATGGCGGGGAAGGAAGAGATAGGACCACCTTCCCCGCCCTCATTTCATTTTCGAATAGACCTACATTGTTGATAGTATCCGAGTCCTCAACCTCAAAGTAGTTGTCTTCCCAAATAGAGTTTTGAGATCTACACTCACCTCTCAAACACAAAACCAATTGAAAGTGATTCCCCACGAATATTATAATCAGTCACATACAACCGTCCTACAGTTGCTTGCCAACAAAGATTAACCATTGCCATTTAGGAGGTAAGCCTCCTTATCTTGTATCTTTGCCTTGATATTATCAATAGTGTATGAGCTTGCCACCTCGAGAGTAATGGTTTTTGACATTCAAAGTCCTAACAAAGATTTGCATTCCACCTCTTAGAACAAGCAGCAAGTGAAGCATAGATTCATTTTGGATAACCAGCGAGGGCTCGTCCATCCTTCAACTACTTTCCAGCAAATGTCAGTCTTTCCTGATGAGGAGGAATGTCTTCCTTCTCTTGAATCGTGGCTTTCACATTGTCAATTGTGTCAGCACTCCCTACCTTCGAAGTTATAGTCTTTCCAGTCAATATCTCAACCAACTCTTTCGAGTTTCCAGTCAATACCCTCCCAAAATGTCTGCACATTAGCAACTAATGATACAAAACAAACCTAGCCTATTCCAAAAAGGGTATCATGAAGTCAAAAGAAATTGCAATGAAAGCAATTCAAACATGATAGGCACATCTTTTCCCTCCCTATCCCTAAAAACCTACAAATAAACTTCAATTCCAATACCACGTTTGGAGGTAAAGCCAAAAGAAAGGTTTGGTAGTCTACAAACTACCAAAAGATAATGAGATCAAATCCCTAATATGGATAGTTGCAAATGTTCACAGAAACTGATTTAGGGATATTTTACAAAAAACTCCTAAGTAGTTTAAAGTTAAACATACTAAAAATTTTAAAAAGCATCATGATACTGACCAAATACTCCAGCTCTCTTAAAATTTAAATATTGCATAAAGAGTGTCAATAAATTTGAAACCTACAATGTGCAGTATCGCCTAGAGAAGATTGGCTAAAACCACAACTCCCTGCTTTCTAAATTTGACAAGTGGCCAAACCCAAAAGGATAGGATTACCAACACCTAAACCTAAGAAGGTGGCCCCCAAAATTTGGAGTTTAGCCATACAATCAAGAGGATGGAGACTATGTTCTGTTAGGATGGGGTCTAGGGTTTCAGAGAGCACATCACCATGCAAATGACACAGGTTCAAATCTTTATGGGCATGGAGGCAGAGAGTAATGCGTCTTGACAGGGTTTAATGACACCAGATGATTTCAAAAGTGGAAATTCATAGGGTTTTTAAAATCTCAACAGCAACCTCAAAAATATCATGTTCAAACTGAAATTCATTTGGGAGATCAAATGTTAAACAAGAAATCTGGTAGATATATCCATATTCCTTGAGCTCAAGTAAATAGGTTGACAATGAAGCTAAAAGAAATTTGAAAACTCAATATATGAATGGATTATACACACAAGAGATAGAGCACAGAAATCAAGTGTTTAAAGCCTCAAATATTAAGCCCTCAAATTCAGGCACAAATCGAGAAGAAGACGTGTAAAGAAAAGAAGAATACATGTGTACCTTATATAACCAACTTATGTATGTGATTCTACCACCTTGAATTCTCAAAGACGAGAGAAACTGCCATATTTGTTAGACTTCAATAAATTCCCTAAGACAGGACTAGTTGTCATAATTTGTCAGTCTTCCATGAATTCTCTGAAGACAAGAAAGGCTACTATAAATTCCCAAACTTCCGTGAGATTGTACACTGCACTAGTTGTTTTTTTATAATTACAAAAAAGTTTGTGCTCTGCAATGACGGAAGATGTCATAATATATAAGCACATGAGAATCGACATATGAGCACGAGAATCAAAATTTGATCACAAAAGTCTCTTGCCACAGGCACAAATAATAAATTAAAAGAGTTACAATGTACATCATATAAGACACATGTCAATCAGTTCTAGTTGTTGAATTTTTGTAGCTATGGTCAGTCTTCATATTTAATAAATTAGCCCTTCAAATATATATGTAATAATAAATACAAGACATGTTCTTCATGTCATTTTCAAAAGAAATAATTTGAATATTTTGGCACCAAGAAAGTCAAGTCGGCCCTCCACATGATCAAGTCAGCCCAGCTTGTTGTGGCACCCATTTGGCCTCCCAAGAAGTCTATATATATGGCATTCGACCTCCTCCTCTTGGCACCATTCTACCTTACACACAAGACATAATATCTTATTTTCTGAGCGAAGGAGAAAAGGACAAGAAGGATGAAGACTAATCCAGAATCTTCTCTCTCAAACTGACCTTGCACATGTGGACTTTACCTCTTTGTTCACCTTGCACGTGTGGCTGAGTTTCTGGGCATATCTGGGCAGCAGGTCCTTGTTTTTCTGGGTGCAGGAGGCCGGAATTCGGCCACGGCAGAGTAGACCAGGCCCAGTCTATTGAGCAGTATTTTGACTTGATAAAAAGACAGTTTGACCAGGTTTGACCAGGGTTCTCTTGCTGAATTGAATCATTTCTCTAAGGAAAAGGTTGTTGTGTTTCCTCCCAAGTGGGTTTTCCCATGGTAAATCTTGTGTTGTCTTTGTGTATTATTGTTTCATTGTGTTCTCTACTATCCTACTGCTTTTATGGTTGAATTTCTGAAGTATAATTGCTTAATGATTAACTGGAAGTACTAAAGATAATCACCATATCATTGGAAGTAATTATCAGTTTAAAAAATAAGCACTGGCATCTATTGTACTTGAAATATCAACATAGTATCAGAGCTATGGTGAAGAAAGACCAATGAGATCACTACTTGAAATCCCTATTCTTCAATTAAATCCTTGACCTAGAAGAAAAGAAGAAGGGCCGAGTCTGTTCAACATTGAAGTTTTGGTCAAAACCCTAGAAGGAAAACAAAATGAGGCATGTGAAAAAGCCCAAGATAGAATTCTATTGAAAGATGGGTTGTCTAAAGATTAAGGAAGAATTATGGACAGCCCTTACGGTTTACCTGAAAAGATCAGAGTCCTTATCTTCATCCAGGAACAAATGATGCTGAGATCCGAGCTCTGTTTAAAGCAAAATTTGACCAGGAATGGAGAAGGGCTGAACTTTGAAGCCCTAGGTGCAGGACCGAATTCCATCTCTTAGTAGGCTGGAAATAAACCTCAGGACTAGGCCACAGCCTATCTGAGGAAGGCTGCAGGAAGAATGAGACCGAGAGATCTCAGAGAGTGATCAAAAGAATCCGAGAGGCCTGGGAAAATCAAACCTGAAATATATCAGTCCAGTAAAAGGGCCATAAAACTTGTCTTCGGTATAAGAAGTATGCTAAAGTTTGTTTGGTAAAAAGGTTTAAATAAGCATGATTTTGATGTCTCCTTGAATTACAATCCTTATAATATAAAGATTGTCAGCTGAGTTGCAAACCAAGTTGAAAGGACAGTGTCAAAATTTCAGAACTACACTTTATGAGTAAAGAAGGGATCTTTGTAAAAGAATTGGAGTCAGTTATGAGATTGCATACTATAGGATGTTAGTAGTTGGGTAACTTGAAACGTTAAGTGACTAGCATGATAGGTTTGATTGGTGTATAAAGTTGAACAAGCCCGGAAAGGAATAATTTATTCTTCAAAAGGGTGTATCTGTACATGAAATTTGTATGCAAGGAGTGGCTGCAACAAAAGAACATTAGACACACTAAATAGTCCACTACATAGGGCTTTGGATAAAATTGAAGACTGATGTGACCTATAATCAATCTAATTCATGTACAAGAATAAATTGAACTCGTTGATGATATGAGATACATGTTCTGATTTGCAGAAACAGTTGAGGTCTAAGCATAGCAGTCCAAATTGCAAATTAAACAAAGCTGAGGACCTAAGAAATAGAGGGAGCTGGACCAGGACTATCTGAAGCTGAAAAGGACTCTCAGATGGACAGCATGGAAAGCAAGGCAGTAAAGTGAGGCAAAGAAGATCTAGAAGAGAAATCGGAAGTTACAACTTGTATTGAAATCCTAAGGATATATAAAATCCTTGAACAAGACCTATTGACTTAGTTGCAGATGACAGAATTTAATGATCACATCTGTCTTAGGGTTTGTAGAAGACCTGAAAAGTATGTCCTGAATAAAAGTTTCTGCATGTTGTTATCCTGGAAGATGTTGTAAGATCATTGACTTACAACCAATGAATGAACGTCTGCTGATCTGTAGCTTATAAGCCGTCTTGATATGTCAAGAAGCAATAACATCATTTGGATTGTGGCAAGAGACGGAACTGAGTGAGATGGACAAAATGTGCCTAGAATATTATATTGGAGTTGTTGTACGAACCTGAGTTGCATCATACTGTAAGATATGTGTTCATCAGCAGAAGTATTGTTTTCGGAAGTTGGAGACTCTAATATACCTTCTGGAAATATCCTGTATGACTAAGGGCTCTTGTAATATGCTGCTAAAGTCGCTGCTTGATTCTAGCTGTCACTAGAACAGATTAGTATACGGCAGAGTTTTTCCTTCAAAGTATTTGATAAATGATCAATTTGATTTGGTTTATGAAAGTTGCTCCAGCATAAGAGGGAGCTGAGAAGAAGAGTCACAACACTTGTGCTCTGAGACCTTCTTGGAAAATCTAATTGTCCTAGGGTTTGTAAACCCTAAGTAAATCTTGAAAGATATGATTAAGAAAGCCACAAGTTTTGTGGACAAAACCCTAGACCCAAAGTATTAAAAGACAACGATTCCACTGAATGAAGAAACCCTAACTCATGCAATGAAGGAAAGGTAACATGGCGGATGACGAGGAAAAAGATGCCAAGTTTGCAGATGGATTTCTATGATTTCTGCAAAGAAGGCAAGGATTAAGAGGGAGCCGACAAATTCTCTTCAATCCTCAAAGATGAGTACTTTATAAATTGCTTCCTCGATTATTATTGTTTTGCTATTAAATAGCCTCTTGCTCTTGTTTCTTTTGCTGGGTTATAATCATTCTTCCATGGCTTCCTAATGATGTTTGCAAGTACATCATAAAGACTGCGAAGACTCTAGCGGCAAATGAAAGCATTGGGAAGAATGAAGCGAGGTTTGTGGCAAGAGGGTTCTCCGAGATCAATAATTTAGAGGAAGAAAATTGTACTGACATCTATAATCGTACCTAATGACTAGAAGAGCTCCTAGTTCAGAGGGAGCAGGAAAGCCAACAAGCTTGAAGGATGTAATGATAAAGGAAATTGTGCCAAAGAGAAGTCCATGGTGACTTCCAAGTGGATCTACAAGATCTAGCATGCAACAGATGGCAACATAGAGAAATACAAAGCACGAATACAAAAGAGGGAAAGGATTATGGAAAATAGTTTGCTCTAGAATGCTTTGTACAAGACTTGGTATTCTTAGATTAATGGATCAAGGTTGATCTTGTTATTATATGACTTGTTTTTGACAGGAACAAGACTCCAGTGACAGAGGGGGCAGAAGTGGTAGGAGGATTTCCCTCCGTGATAGAGTGAGCATTCAATCCCTATTCCAGTGTCA
This sequence comes from Pinus taeda, assembly GCA_000404065.3. Taxonomy (NCBI): domain Eukaryota; kingdom Viridiplantae; phylum Streptophyta; class Pinopsida; order Pinales; family Pinaceae; genus Pinus; species Pinus taeda. The sequence goes on along the minus strand of APFE030421841.1, from coordinate 32,062 downwards.
AAGGGAGCACCCAAACAGGGTGACTAGAAAGCAGTGGTGGTAAGAAATCCAGTGAAGGAAGACAGTTAGTTTATTATTGAGTTAAGGCACATGGCTCAAGCATGTATTGAGATATCTGCATGGCACAGTCAGTTATGGATTAAGATATGTCACAATTGATTAAGTACAAATGCAGGAATATATAGATTGGGCAGAGAGTGCAGAAGACAAGAAGAGCACATCAGGATGTTTTTTCATGATGAGCAGGAAGCAGACAACTAATGCACTCAACATCGCAGAGGGCAAGTATATTGTGGCTAGTTTAGCAAGTTCTGAAGCAGTGTGGCTTCAGAAGCTACTCACAGGATTGCTTGAACAAGTGCAGGAGATGACCATGATGACAAGTTGAAGCACATTGAGCTCTAGTACCAATATATCTTAGATATAGTACAAAAAAGAGTAGTAAGGCTCCAATGCATTTCTATAGATGAGTAGGATGTTGACATTCTCACAAATCTTCTATCCCAGGGTCAAAGATATTGGCCAAGTTGCATTGTAATGTGGTTAAGGGAGAATGGTCCCAAGATCATCAAGGCCTAGCGTGCTCCATATTGCCAAGAGGTACTTGGCTAGTGGTTGGAGTGAGTGTTGAAATGGTCTAGAGAGCATCAAGGCCTAGAGTGCTCCCCAAGTGGGCGAGTGAATGCCTTTAATATTGGACGGGAGAATTACAATTCAATCAACTTGCAAGAATGGCAATAGCCCAAGGTTTCTCCATAGGTCACGAGTGTTGACCAATTTCCAAGTGACGACTTGGATAATTAGTGAATTGCTCCAAGTGACGACTTGTTGAGAATGATGTTGATGCAAGATGCTTTCCACGGATAATGGATTGACACATCAATATAGCCAACTCATTCAACCTATCCTTAAGGATATTTTTCAACAAGAAGAACACATGAAGTCATTATGAATACTCCCTAGCTAAGAGGAGCGTCAGATTTTTGTAGCTATGGTCGGTCTTCATATTTAATAATTTAGCCCTTCAAATATAAATGCAATAATAAATACAAGACACGTTCTTCATGTCATTTTCAAAATTTTTAAATTTGAATATTTTGGCACCAAGAAAGTCAAATCGGCCCTCCACATGATCAAGTTGGCCCACCTTGTTGTGGTACCCATTTGGCCTCCCAAGAAGTCTATATATATGATATTCAACCTCCTCCTTTTGGCACCCTTCAACCTTACAAGACATAACATAATATGATCAGAGCAAATAAGAAAAGGACAAGAAGGGCGAAGACTAATCCAGCATCTTCTCTTTCAAATTGACCTTGCGTGTGTGGACTTTACCTCTCTATTGACCTCGCACGTGTGACTGAGTTTTTGGGCATATCTGGTTAGCAATTTTGAGTTTTTCCTGGGTGCAGGAGGCAAAAATTCAGCCCTACCAGAGAAGACCAGGTCAAGTCTTTTGGGCAGCATTTTGAGTTAATAAGAAAATAGTTTGAACAGGTTTGACCAGGGTGCTCTTGTTGGCCCGTTTGACTTTATTTGATTGAAAAATATCAGTTGTGTCTCTTGTTGAAATCAATCATTTCTCTAAGGAAAAGGTTCTTAGGTTTTTCCCCCAAGTGGGTTTTCCCAGGGTAAATCTTGTGTTGACTGTGTATTATTGTTTCATTGTATCTCTACTATCCCATTGGTTTTATGGTTGAGTTTCTCAAGTATAATTGCTTAATGATTAACTAGAAGTGCTGAAGATAATCACCATACCATTGGAAGTAATTATCAGTTTTGAAAATAAGTGCTAGTATCTATTGTACTTGAAAAATCAACACCAATCATATTCTAATTACCTTGATGTCAATACACTCTTTCCTATTGTGTGATACTTATCACATATAACTTGAGAACAATAATAGGACACAATCACTGGAACATGATGTTTATAAATGTACTACATTCTTTGACTACAAAAGAGATATCATGATTGCTTTATGAAATACTAAGAAATTGATCACCAATTTTCAAAGCATGCTTACAAGAAACGCTGGCAATTGTACTGTGTTGAGATAATCTACGGGCATCATCTAATATAATTAATGCAAGTAGCCATTTATTAGACTACATAGCTATAGTCGAATATCCAAGGAACCCATGTCTCGAAGCAAGATCTTACCCAACCTAGGAGCCAAGAAATGAAAAGGAAATATATGTATATATATGTGTGTGCGTGTGTGCATTATACAATGGAAATCCAGTTCCCTCAACTAATATTAAATATGGGGCAATTTATTATATAACTACCAAGAGAATAAATGTGATTACCTCGGCCATTACTATCATCACTCAACAACCGAGGTTGCAAATCAATTATTATCGCAAGAATGTAGCAAAGTCTTTTAAAAAAGAAATTAAATATTTTATTGCTTGTAAAATATCATTGTTTACCTCTTTCATCACCTTCCTTGTTGCCCTTTTCTTGTAGCCCTATTGGCTTTCCTCACCTCCAAGCTCATTTGACAACCTATTAAAATGTCGTCCACATCATGCTTCAGTTTAGAGGGAAGATATTTCAATAACTCATATATCTCTTCTTGTGTGTCATACACAATCATAAAACCCTATTCCCTCATGCACTAAGACAAGCATGGCTCTGAGGGAATTTTTGATACATAAATGGTAGACCTATGGCTCTTCCATCTAGACTAGAGAGATCTTCTGTGGAATTAAAATATTTTTTTGTCTCTACAGTCAAGGCTCAAACTTCATAATGTGAATTCATAGACACAAAAGAAAGAATATGCTTCTGATTTGGTTCAATGCTTGGTTTACTGGTTTGCAAAGCCAATTAAATAAACATAACTCTGTTTATAAAAATTCAACCAATCATTCCAAACCTATTTACTAGCTGATTCCGCATTTTGCTATTTGATTGTGCCTACAAAACACTTGAACAAATTGTAAATTTACCCATTCACATGGTAAACAATTAATGAATAGATTCACCAAACTCCATGTTTGTTATTGGCAAGCAATAAGCAAGGTGATTTATTCTTACTTTCTTATTGTCAATGTTCACCACAACACCGGGCCATTACCTAATAATATTTAATTATATAATTTTAATGTAACAAGTTAGCTATACATCAAATTGGTGTATGAGACACCCTTGTTTGTGGAACAAGGGATCCCCACCACACAAGGATTTCATAGCTTAGTCTAAGCCAATGTTATCAGAATTACCCATTGACCGCAAACACTAGAACCCAGACCAAAACGACACAAAAACCATAAATGAAAGCAGGAAAAAAAAATACATAAAGTATTCAAGTTCTGAAAAATATTTATATATATTCATGTGCATCTATGTGAATCCAAACCATTATAAAAATATAGCAAGCAAGCAAGGGTCAAAGGAACTTAGCTTAAGTGGTATGGTTCACAATTTGTGTCCCAAGTAGCGTGGGTTCAAGTCTCCGGAGACATGTTGGCCCTTGTGGCATTTATGAAATATTGGTTCTACCAGGTGGAATAGTGGCAGACATTTCTACAAAGTTATTGATTGTGCCTAGTGCAATGTATTCAAAACTATTTAAAAAATATAACAAGCAAGGGTGCAATAACAAAAATAATGCAAATTTCTGTTGACACCTAATCCTCATGATTGGGTGAATTTATGTAAATAATTAAATTAGAAATGTGAATAGTCATCGGGAGATGAACTGAACAATCTCTCACTGTTGTATATAACAAAGACCTACCTGATGGAATAATACACGAATTAGTTTTTGTTGTGTGGAGTTACTGCCTGGCCTGACATCGTATCAGAGCCAGCTCCTTTTTAGCTCTTATGCTCCTTGTAACTCCTCTGTCTACCATATTCCTTTTTCAGCCCTCTGTCTGCCATATTCTTTACCTGCGCTCTCTATCTACCAGAAGGTGACTGTCCATAAACGTTTGCTATTCTGACATGGTACAGTCTTGAGTTACCTACTTTACCTACGCTCTTTGGACTGTCAATATAAAATTTTCTGCTTCTGCCATAACGTGGGACTTCTGTTCCAATACCCTTCAGATTGAATTTCATGGTGTTTATTGAAATCTAGGCGGTGCTAAGATAGTAATTGACATACCTTACACACTATTTCTCTGTCTTCTTCTTCGGCTTTCCTGTCTGTGAATGCCAGGCCTGAAGAGTCACGAGAATTGGTTTTTGTGGTTTTTTCTCTTGTTATTACATTCCTGCTCTTGTTGATGTTGCCCTTTATTGAATTGTTGTATACGGGCTTCAATCTAGCCGTCATTGCTAAGGTTTTGTAGGCCTGACATGAGTTATGTTGGGCGTTGTAGTTCACCATGACCACCACCACTCGTTGATTTGTGAACCAGAAACCGTCAACGTTGCAAAACCTCAAGCTCACTTTCTGCTATTACGCTACAAAGTAAGCTGAACACCCAATATTTGATTAGTTTATTGCCGTTTCAGCCCCTCACCTCTCTGGACGGGCATCCTTTAGCTTCGGTGGCCTGGTGCACCCCAGCGTTGTTTGTTTGTTAAATCGGTTGAAGAGAAGTTATGGTGGTGCTCTAAGCGTTTTGTTTTTGGGATGGTTTGTCAGTTACTCCCCCCTTTAAATTGTTGCTTGCTGTCTTCAAAGTGCCATCAGTTTTCATTCAGATTGTTGGGATATTTTGGTTCTCTGGAGTCTTCTTGGGAGGTGACCTATAAGTTGCCATAGACGAAACGGGGTATTAAAACTAGATATATCCTTAGTAATCTCAAAGCCTTCATGCAGATAGCTGATCGGCTCGGCCTCTCCTTTGTACATATATCTGGTCGGTCCATACCTCGATGAACGTATTGATTGGTATTTGATATAATATTCGTTGATTGGTCAGAGAATATTGTAAATTTGAGATGTTGCAAATAATTTGTTATGTATTGAAAGCTTAAAAATAGTGGATACAATGGATTATTCTGCCCATGTTTATACATATTTTCCATACCACATCTCCATATAATACCTCTGGCAATAATACCTTTGTCCTATTGCTACCAAAATATTGCTGCTACAGTGCATTTTTTTTTAGCAGAAGTATTTTTTCTATCAGCAAAAGTATTTTTTTATAGAATGCATTCAGTCATATCCATGGTAGGAATAGTTCTCACTGGCAAGGAGAACTATTCTGAATGGTCCCGGATGATAAAGCACACCCTCATTTTCAATGAGTTGTGGAAAGGAGTGTGTGTCGGAGACAGGGACAATGAACCAGTACAGCCTACCTCAGACAAAGAGCTCGTCATTTGGGAAAACAAGAACAACAAAGCTTATGCATTAATCGCAACATCTGTAAATGAAGAGGTGAGTCAGCATATTTCGTCATATTCAACTGCCTTTGAAGCCTTACAAAAGCTGAAAGAACTATATGACTCACATTCTGCACTTGAAGTTGTCCAACTCATGATTAAAATCTTCACTCTTGAACTGCAAAATAATGATCCTCTTGCTCTTGCATCAGAGGTAAAGTCTATAATGCATGATATCAAATCTACTAAGGTTGAATTGGATATTCCTCTTATTGCTTTTCTCAAGACACTTTATCCTACTTACTCCAATTATCTTGAGTCATTGCAAGCAAATGGAAATCTCAAAGATATAACCTTTGACTCTCTTGTGAAAAAGTTTGTTGAAAGAGAGAAAGCTTTTGGAAAGAAGACAACCCCTAAATCTTCTAAAGAGGCTGTGTGCCTTGCTCATAAAGAAAAGCATCCTGATCAAGATTCTACAAGAGGAAGAGGTGGTCAAAGAGGAAGCGGAAGATATTTCAGAGGCAGGGGGGGCAGACATTCTCAAGGAGGAAAGGCAGATTTGCACTGCATACGCTGCAAAAGAAATGGATCACATGATGCCTCTACATGCAAGCTACCATGGGACAAAATTGAGAAGAAAAGAAACCAATAGAAAGGTAAAAACTAATGATACAGACAAAGGTAAAGCACCTGAATCTACTCACTGTGTTGAGGCACAATGTAACATTGGATTAAATGAAGATTTGTTTAATGCTTCACTTGCTTCATGGAAAAATGATTGTTTGCTTGATTCAGGAGCAACCTTCCACATGTCTCATAGAAAATATTTTTTTGAAGATTTCACTGACAATGTTGATGGAGCAATATACTTTGCAGATCAATCAAAAATCAAGCCATCAGGGCTTGGCACAATTAGGCTTAAACTGTCTGGTCTTCCATACTTTCTTCTGGATCATGTTCTATATCTCCCACAACTCAAGAGAAACTTGTTGTCCTTGGTCCACATCTGCTAGCAAGGTAACTCCATTCATATGTTTGATGGCAAGCTTGAGGTAAGAAAAGCATCTGA
>APFE030421841.1:2618-20679 GCA_000404065.3 Pinus taeda | reverse complement strand
GGGTGAATTTATGTAAATAATTAAATTAGAAATGTGAACAGTCATCGGGAGATGAACTGAACAGTCTCTCCTTGTTGTATATAACAAAGACCTACCTGATGGAATAATACACGAATCAGTTTTTGTTTTGTGGAGTCATTGCTTGGCCTGACAATTGCAATTCATATCTAAACCAAAATACATCATCGAAGAGGCTCTAAATGGCCTCTAGTGTCCAAAAATATGATAGTGTTAATTAATAACTATAGTCTAGACGTTGGACTATACAATCTAATCAACAGTGTTTTAAAACTAGGTTGGTCTGAATCGGATTCGACCTGGTAAACCAAGCCAAACACCTACCCGGGTCGACTAGGTAGAAAAATTGGTTCAGCTAAGCTCGTCTTAAGTTGGCTGAGCTAGTCTGCGGGGAAAAAAGGCGGCAACTCAGACTTCAAACTCAATTTCTTTTTGGTTTCAAATCTTTTTCTTAATGCCTCTACCCCTCTCCCAAGCCTATAAAAGTGACCCAACCCCATAAAGGTGACCCAACCCCCTCACATTTACACACATATATCTCATTGCATTTGTGTGAGCATTTATGAGGAGTTTGTAAAATATGTTTTTTCATAAAGAGAAAAGAATAAATAAATAAAAATAAAAAACAAAATAAAAAAAATTAATGTATTTTTTACAATGGCCGAGTCAATGAAATCAACTAGGCCAAGTCGATACTGATTCAAAGTCGGAGTCAAAGTTGACCCTCGGCCAGTTCCAAATCTGAGTTAGAGTTATAAAACTATGCTAATCATATGAGAGAATCATCCAAATTCTCATCATCTACATCCTTAACATAACTAGACTCAAAGATATGATTCTAGCTTGATTCCCCTGGGCCCAAAGATATCCATCCAACGACAATGTTTAGATCCTTGAATCAGTGCCTAATCAGCCCAAGAAACTTGGCTCACAAACTCTCTAAATCATCCCAACAGATTCTTCAAATCAACCCTCATTTCTCCAAATCAAACTAGGAATCTCAACTCGAAAGGTCCAAATTGCTCAAATGAGATGTGTGCATAAAATGGAGGATTAGGACCTCTTTAAATAGCATTACAAGGAACCTATGGTTAGGTTTAGTGTTTCACCTTTTATATTTTTTTAATATTTAAATGATAAAAATTAAGTTCAAGTGGTCCCCATCACCAGCAATATGGTTCTGTATAAAATTGGGCAATTTTGACATTTGTAATCGGTTTTGTATGAATCAACCTTTTCCAACCCTAAACATTCAAGCACACTAGAGTCTAGTATGGCCCCAAAACCAGTCAGACTAGCCAATTTTGTATGGAACCAAACTTTTCTAATTTGAAACCTTCAATCACATTGGCATGGCCACAGAACCAGTCAGACCAACTAGTTTGTAGAAACCAGTTCAATTCTAATAACATTGGTCTAAACCTATGTTTGCAAAATGACAACTAAAGTTGTTGATCGTCACATAGGTTGAGGTGTATGGCTATAGGTAATAATCCCAAACAATGTCTATTGATTTTTATTAGCTGTCACAAAATCCAAGGAATAGTCGTAGGTGTATATCACTATTTGATTTATACAAAGCACCATTGCATTTCCAATGCCAACAATCAAACAAGAGGCTCATTGGATTGTGGGTTCCACCCATAGCTTGATCAAGAGGAATTTAAGTTATAAGGGGTGATGTTTGAACAAAGATCACCCATTTCATCACTAACAAATTAATAAAAGGGAATTGATGCCATCCAATGACTAGTCACCCGTCATGATGACAAAAGAAATGGAGGAAATGGAAATACAAGTGTCAAACACGAGACACAACAACCCTAGAAACAGGACATGGAGGACATGTTATATATATACACACAACAAATTAGTGAATTACACATATAAAAATGAAATAAAGACAATGAATCAATGTATTTTTTTAAATTTAGAAACTAAAACATTTACAAGATTATACAAATTCACTCATACAACTAGTACTACATCAATGATGATGATAAAAGGACAAACTCACAAGAAATTAGAACCTTAAGGCTTAAACTATAGTTTTCCCACTAAGTTACCAAAATCAAAATGCATTAAATAGATACTAAGTCAATGTTACTATAGGCGAGAATGCCAATGGGAAACACAAAATACAGTAGATAATAGAATCATGGATGGAGGAATCCCATGGCTTATGACTATTAATAGTCCTCCATGTCACCATCATCGAAATTAGAATCACTACCACTACTCTCTCCTCCATCTCCTCTACATCCAATCCAATCTCTACATTGATTGATGTGGACGATAACCCCTCAAGAGGATCACCATCATCAAAATTGACCAGCTCTAGCACTAGTTCATTAATATCCAAGTTGGCTAATGCAAACTCAACACAATTGTCCAAACCCATATCATCAAGAAGCACTCCTCCGTTTTCCTGTAAATAAGACAGAAGTTGGTGTGCACACACACTATTGTCTCTACCTTGGACTGTTAAAGCCTCCTCTCCTTCAAACTATACAAATTCCCATATGTGCTCCAATTCCTCTTGTAATAAGAGGAGAGTAACCTAAGAGAGGATCTTCATGGCTCACTGTTGTAGAAGAGGGAATATTGCCCCATGAGTTTTCCACCAAGCATAGGGATTTCCCCCCTGTCTCTAAGCAAATCGTAGCCTCCAAATCTCCCAGTGCTAGTGGAAAAATATGCAAAGACTTGCCCCAACAAATGTTGCATTAATCGTTATCGGTATTAAATCGGCGCGGGAAAAAATCGGTAAAAATTGGGAAAAAATTGTAACATACAAAAATATTATTTTTTTCAATTTTTTTAATATCTAAAGCATCTACAACATAAAATAAATACATTGACACATAAATATGATAAAAGAACTAATATATAAGATGTTTAATATCATTTTTAGTGCCACCAATTCGGATCATCTCTTGAGAAGAAGATCAAACCCAAGTAAGTTGCAGATCATCAAAGAAAACGAGTCAGAAGAAGAGTTCTATTATGTTCTAAGAATAGGAAGTCACAACCCTCGAAGAGGGCCGAAATCTCAGTCTAACACAGATAAGGCTGAGTTGCAGGGCCTTGGGCCGAGTTGCATGAGGGTCGTAGGCTGGGAGCAAGGAGGCCAAGAGGCCTCCAAAGCTTGAAGAACAGTTTCAAGGTGTCTTAGACCTTGGATGAGGCTAGCAAAGATGGTTTAGGGTCTACTGTTCATGGAAGAAGGGTTGGTCTAGCCCTAGGAGTTTTTAGGTTGTCCTATACATCTCAAATTGTACCTTTGCTGAATTGAATAATTTCCCTTAAGATTGTTGGGTTTTTCCCTGGTTAGGGTTTTCCTAGGGTAAAATTTTGTGTCTCTTGTGTTTGGTTGTCTCATTATGATCCTACTATCATTATTGAATTTTTGTTGAGATTTTCTATGTATAATTTATTAATGATATATGTGACATAAGATGAATTGGTTAAGAAATCACTAGAAATTAATTGTCAGATTAGAAAATCAATTGCTCTTTAGAAAACCAACATCATCAAGGGATGTTCTATCCTAAGGTATCCAACTAAACACATCCTTCCTCCCTTATGAAATCTCACTATCCATGTGAGGAGGGAATCTACATAAAGGCCCATCGTTGAGCCAATCATTGTTGAATTATTTGCGATCCAATGAGTGAACCAAGCAATGCAAAGTTCTACAATTATTATCCCACCTACTAACAAGGGTCAAGAATATCATGTATGTTGGTGAAAAAGGTCTTTGTTGATGTCCTATTCTTAGGGCATTAATTTCGTAAAATAAAGGTCTTCGTGGGCTCAATCATGAAATGCCATCCCTCGTAAATTCCTCCTAGAAGGGTTGGTCATTGACTGCAAACTAAAACAAAGAGATGATATGGTCCATGATCTTGATGGTAAGATCTACCCCCTCCAACCATCATTTAACAGTGCATGCTTGACCTTTTTGGAATAAATTTGATCTTTCTTTCTCCAAAAAGACCAAAACTTTGAAATAATTGTGGACCCAAGAGAAGTCTTAACCTCCCTCAACCTCTTAAGAATGATGAATGAAGAAGGAAACCGATTATTTGCAATCTTCAACCATGATAGAAGTGTGTACTCTTTATAGATTTCGAGGCATTTGTATAGTTGTATACAAATTTGAGAATATGGCATGCATGCATAATAAGAGTTTTGATCCATGTAACATTTGAAGCAATAGAATTAAGTGCTAAATGCAAAGAATGAACAATGAAAGGTGTCCAAAATATTTGTGGATATTTAGCTTCCACAATCATGCTAACACCCTTTCAAGCAAGTGTATTATTTGTAATAAATTTATACACAAGAATCAACACCTACGTCATTAGTAAATTTAATAAACAACTCTCAAATATATTGTGCATACTTGTATTTTCCAAGAGAATCCACTTCTTTCAACAACACTAGTCCATTTAAGGAAAACACCACGAAGTGGAGGATGGCATGTTGCATGTAGCCATCCACTAAAAACAATAATTAATCTAGATGAAGGCCATGACGACTTAATAGACTCTAGCATTTTATCCACCTCCTTTAACTTAACCAACAATGTAATTCTAAGCCTCTCTAAACCAAGAGGCACATATCCTATTGTAGCCCCTTGAACTAGAGCTCAACATATCTCAATAAACAATGGTGATTGTGCAACATTAAACGAGATGAAGTTGAGAAAGAAAAGACGCACAATACTAAGATCAATCTCATTTGGACCCTCTTGTTGAAATCTTTTCCATTGGATCAAATGCCCCCTTTTTGTTGCTTGCACTGCACTCGTACTCCCAAATGAATAACTGCTAAATGATTTTCTTAAGAATGGAAGAGAATCCTCTTTCTTGGCTTTTGTACATGTTGTTGCCATCATCGCCAAGCTAGCATTGGCCTCTATTTCCAATTGTCTTTGTTGCAATGCACTCACTCTTGAACATGCTCCAAGCCCACAAGGTATTCCCAACAAATGGCCCTTAACTCGAAAGTAAGTGCTCTTAAATTGACTATGGCAAAAACCACATGTCCAAGGAATATTCCCACCCCCATCTAACTTGGCCCCAAGCCCTTCATTTAGAGTAACGTGCTTCCATAAGGGACACTTGTTCTCTTGAGCCTATTGCCTTGCTAAAACAGAGTGTCTTTAGCATTTGAGATTGTTGTTGCAACCCCACTTCTAGCATATGGAACACTAGCAAAGCCCAAAGAAAATGGAGCAGAGGGAATAACATTAGTGGGTTCATTCCTCCCTTTCTTTGTCCTTTTCCAACTTCCCTTGATGATTGAACCATGAATTTTGTGAGAAGAGGAAGAAGATAAATTGATGTAAAAAAACACTTGAATACTAGTGGAAAAATCTAGTTGCCTATCACTCTGAATCCCTTTAACAATGGACAATAACCCTCGATGGCACTCCAAATGTCTTAGAACTCCAACCTGTTGATTGAACTGAGCATAACATATGGAAAGTTGTGTTGTTTTCATGCACCGCAAACCACTTTTACAAAGGACACATGATAGTCATATCTAATCTCATTATTGCCCTAGACCTAGAGCACTTAGTGAGGCTTTGCACTAAGCTGCGAAATTTTGCAGTGACAACCACCATGGTGATGGTTCCACGCAAGGTACAAGCAATTAAAGCAACATAGAAAATTGGTTGAGGACACGCAGCAGCAATCCAACACATTTATAATAGTGTTGTAATTATTGGACACAATCCTCTGAGACTTGTGTCCATGTAAATAATAAAAGTTGTAAATATGCAAGAAGATGGAGATGAATAGACTCTTGGATAGTAAACCAATGAGTCAAATGATTTGTATAAATTTGATTGAGATCTAATATAAAATCAATCCCTTTGGGAGCTACCACTGACATGGTATTACATCAACATTGCCTATCTCGTTGTAACTCCTTTGTGCCAATCCGGTGTTTGGCTTGTCTCTTTTCCCATCATTTTTGCTCACACTCTGCCAATAACCATTCACCTACAAGCTTGTTAGTTGTTTTCTATGCATGTACAGGAAATGACTGCATTAGGTGCCCCATCCAATCTCGCACCCATTTCTCCCCTACATGGCCTCAAACCCTAGCAACTATACTTTATAGTAACATTTGTCTACTCACAACTATTTCATGTGCTTCATGCTCAAATTTGCAACCAAGCATTTCTCTTGTCCATTTTGTCTCCCTCGGCTCCTAGAGAATGAAACATATACCCATCTTCCCTCTTTAGCTGTGTGACTATTTATGACCTTTACAATTTTGAGCAAGTTTTCTTTGGCCTGTTGGGATCCTTCGTAGCCTTAAGTCCTTTCTTCTCCTTTTGGGCCCACAACATTAGACTCATGAAGGTTTTCTTCATCTTTAACCCCAACAACCTCCAAGCCCTTTTCATTTGGGAATCTCTTTCTATAGGAGCAATCATAACTGAATTGATCCTTAGTTCCTTGCTTTCTCTTAGAAGATTTACTACTTAGCTGACTACCTACAACTTGTAAGTTACCAAACTTCCCCTCTACCTTACATTCTCCTGAAAGTTACCTGGTTTCATTTCAACTTTCATTAGCATGAGTAGATCATCTTGTTGATTCCAAACTAATATCCACTAAATTTTCAATAGAAGGTTGTGGAGAGTTTGGATTCAATTGATTTAATCCCAACTTCTATTGGAAATACTAAAGGGGTTGAGAATCAGTGTTTCCTTCCAATTAGTTAATTTTTAATCTTCAAAGCATTAAATTCACATTAGCATTAGATCAAATGTGAATCAACATCACATCACATGAATAGTAAACAACACCATTCAGCAATGCACGACATCAAATAGTACATAAGAAATTTTAGGTGGAAACCCTTCCAAGGAAAAATGTTGTAAATGTAGTTAGTGTCGGTCTTCATAATGTAATTTAAATGTACCATTGATATATCTATCATATTCATTTATTACATTGATGATTATTATTTTATTTTAGTCAAAGCATGTTGTTCATGCTTATAGAGTAAAAAAGAGTCAAAAAAATTATTTCAAGTCAAAAATTATGTACTTGAGTCAAGTCCCATTGGACTTTTGAAACAAAAAGAAAAGAAAAAAGTTTCTTGAGTCAAAAATTCAAATTGTCCACCACAAGACCAAGTCAACCCTCATTGGACAAGTCAACCTTAGGCCCAGCTATTCAACCCTCCTGGACATGTATATATAGAATTCAACTTGACCACTTTGGAGATTATTCACTCATTCATCATCACATCACATTTTGTATCAAACAAGAAGAAGACGGTCGAAGTCAAAGAAGAGAGAGTAAAGTCAAAGGAGAGAGGGAAGACAAATTTTCTCCCCTAGTTCTGCTCACACGTGCAATTTTTTCTGAGGTACTATAGGCATGAAATTTCAGGGGCTGAAATTTCAAAAGTTGACCATATTTCAGAGATTTGATCAGCGTTGACTTTGACTTGATTGGAGGAGACTTGGAGGAGGGTTGAATTGGATCTTTGTGGAAACTTTTGGTCTTGGTCTTAGGTCTTGGATATCTCATTTTGATGTGATTTTATAAGAAAATGATTGGTTGGGTTTTCCCCCTTGTGGGGTTTTGCCCTGAATTGGAGCCTAATTATTGTTGTTCTCTGTTTATTTGTGATCCTTTTGTTTTGAACATTTGTATAATTTCTTGATGAAGAGAACATAATAAATAATAAGGGAGTAGATAACATTCACAAGTAATTATCAAAAAGAGGAATCAAGCTTTAATCTACACTATATTTGGTTTTTCAACATGGTATCAAAGTTATGGTGAAGGCACGAGCATCTTTAAAGAAGCCCTAATCAAGATCAATTCTGGTGTGTAAAGAATATCAAAAGACATCCAAATCACTATGACAAATCCAAGTAACAAGTTTTGTGTACTCCTATGGAGTGATTTCTAAACCGAGTGAAGAATGACTAAAAGAAGATGATATGAAGGAATACCAAGAAGATTCTGAATCTCTGACATTCTTTTGTGGCATCTAAACTTACTGTGGGAGCACTTGTCTGTCACAACCAAGAATCATACTTCTGGTTTAGTTGAGTTTATGTTAATTTTAAGTATGTTCTATGCTAGAGCAATTTATTTCAATTTTCACAGTTAGCTCAATATATTTTCCAGATTAGCAATCACATCAGCATTAAAGTAAACTGCAGATAGAACATAAATATAAATTGCAGAAGACAAGCCAAGACAAGAGGACACAAGATGTGGCACTAGCCAAGGACAAATCCCAATGTGGGGAAACCCTTGATGAATTCTTCTTATATGTTCTTCAATAGTTCAGTAGAGAGAGAGAGAGATAGTACATTCACAACAAAAGTCAACACTTTGACTTATCTAGATAAGAGCATAGATCATCTATAAGAAGATGATACATGAGATTAGTTGAAGACATGTTGCTTCAACTGATTCTCCAAGGTGACTCTTTCACCTATCGTTGTGCTGCACCTCATCATCATGTGGCACCTCTCCGTGTTGCACGATGCGCACCTAGCATCACTATGTTGCATCTCATCATGCTTCACAGTTCATGACTGTACCCATCACTGTACTGCATCATGTGCCATTGCTGCACCATGTTGCCATATTGTCCTATGTGCTTAAAGCACTATGCTTGCCATGTTGTCCCATTGTGCTTGTTGTTCCTATACCTTGCATGCTTGTTGTCCCAATGTGCATGCTTAATGTACCTTGCATGCTTGTTGTCCCAATTGCATGCTTGTTGTACCTTGCATGCTTGCTACCACAATGTGCATGCTTGCTGTCCCAATGTGTATGCTTGTTGTACCTTGCATGCTTGCTGAGATTGCAAAATGTGCATGCTTGTCGTAACTTGCATGCTTGTTGTCCCAATGTGCATGCTTGTTGTACCTTGCATGCTTGTTGTTGCTATCATGTTGTTGCACTTACATTAGATCACTATTAGGGAATTCTCTGATCATTCTAACAACAGTTATGACAACTTTCACAATAAGCTCAGAACTGGTTGGGGCATCAATGACAGTCCTACCAGCCCTCACACATCAGCGGAAACATATGTCCCAAAGCTACGATCACCCTTCTCCAGCATTCCTAAACCACACATTGGCTTGGTATACCCCAACAGTCACAACTAGTCCTTAGACCCTCCACCAAAGTGACCCAAAAACAAGCTACTACTCCAGCGATTAACTCAGCCTCCATTGAGGAACTCAGGCCTCCTCCACGTTATCTTAGAGCCTCCCTCTCTTGTTGTGGTTAGGGAAATTTCGAACCTTTCATTCTTTCATAGACTGCGTTAAGGTTCTAGGGCATCCATCTAAGGTAGTGACCCTCTTCTAGGCTACGTTTACATTGCTGCCCTTCTTGACTGCGTATACCTCTTCATAGGTTATGTTAGGGCTTCCCCATAGGAAAGCGTTAGGGCTTCTTCATAGCAGTGTTGATCCCCACCCTCGTTGCAATATAAAAGCCTCCGTTTTGGGCAACGAAGATTCTTTTCCATGAACGTAGATGAGGGCAACGTATAGATCTCTTCATCTAGGGCTAGAGAAAATCTCCTAGATCAACGTATTCTCTTAGGTATTCTTCCTTCCATTAAAACCCAAACGAATGGAGACGAAGAGATCACAAGAGAATTGTGAGTGTGTCCAAATGACTTTCAAGGCACCTCTATTTATACTAAAACATTGAGCACGCGAGGGGTTTATTTGGTTGTTGGCCAACCTTGACGAATTGTCCCATAACACAAATAAATTCATATCTCCATGAATACTTATTGGAATCGAATGATCTTTAGATCAATCCTACACCTCTCGATGAGACGGATCCAAGAAAAATATCAGTTGCCATAAAGAAGATGACCCACACAAAGTTTGGCCCTAGTTGCCAATTTTAACACTCCCACTCAACTAGGGAGAACTCCATCCGCTAATCCATCTACCAGACTATACTATCTCTGCCATCAGTGCCTTGCACTACTCTACTCTGCTGAACCATGAAGAAGAAGAATTGATTGAGAATGTCTCATACCATTCTCTACTGACCCGATGTTAGTTTTATTGACCCTAGATCAATATCACAAGAGAGTGTCTCAAACCACTCATACTGATCCCATATCAATGGAGGTCATCCTAGCATAAGGAGTATGGTAGATACAACGGTGCATCCATCGATAGTACTACTATGCTCCCTAATCCCATTTCCCTGCTCATTGATCATATGAGAGGTACTTCTCATGAGTCCCAGACTGCATGTGTAGGATGCCTCGACAGGAGAACTAATGATCCTGTCCTACAACAGAACTAATCATCTTGGCTCATAGGAGAACGAATCATCCTCGTTCACAGGAGAATGAATCATCCTATCCCAAAGTCACCTCAGGGTATCACAAGGAAGGCTAAGTTATTCATCTTGTACATAACGCACCATTAAGGGAGGGTGAGTTGACCTATGGTCGTGTGTTGCTCCAGTAAACACCCCAATCCACCCAGAGCTCCTAGAGCTTAATGCATGCAACATGCAAGACCCTTATACAAATATCTCTCAATGAATCCAAGTCATTCGGGAAAGTCAAAGATTTGACCTTTCCCTAGGGCTTTGACAAAATGTCTACGACCTGTACATCAGTTGATGGAGCCTCCTCGCTCATCGATTTACCATATCCCATATAAGGTAGTATCTGATGTCTATCTACTGGAGAAATCATCGAATACGGGATTCCTCAACAATCGAATCCCCCTCCTAGTTGTCACAGAGAATCACAGTGGTATTCATCATGTGTGCAAACAGCTCACTGAAGAGCTTCCGCAACCAGGCAGCTTCACACGAGATCATACTCGTAGATATGTATTTGGTCTTTGCGGTGCTTATAGCAACTAACTTCCACTTCCTGCTCATCCATGATATCGAAGCAGAATCCAAAGAAAACCAGCACTGAGAAGTGATCTAGTGATCCTCCACACTGCTTGCCCAATCAGCGTTTGAATAATCATGCAGTTTCATATTTTTGGCAGTGTATATCAATCCATGAGAGATTGTGCCCCGAAGATATCTTAGAATATTCTTGGCACCAACCCAATGAGGCTCAACCAAATATGGGCTCACCATGCTAACTGCAAAACATATATCCGGACAAAATTTCACCAAGAACATCAATGCAAATGAGTTTATGAAACTTAGGCATTTCCTAAATCTGGTTTGACGTCATCACCATATAACTTTTGAAAGTTAAGATCCTCGAGGTAGTCACGGTTTTTGTAGTTTACCATTCCACATCCAGAATCCAACTCCCTCTTACTTCTGCAAGTGAGAGGGTCTGCACCTATCAGAAATAGGTCGTTCTTAGAAGGTGTTGGTATGAGAGGTTTATCATCCACAACCTTCAAACAATGGGTTGGATCAACTTCACTCTTAGTGAATCTCAGCTTCATATAACAGTGATCAATCCTCTCATATCAAACCTGGGGTGATTTGCTTCAAGCCATAGAGGGCTTTCTTCCACCTACACACATGGGATTCCTGATCATGAATCTCAAACCTCCTCACGTTGTTACAAACCTATGGACTTGCTACATGAGTGGAATGGTCCCCTTGTGAGATTTTCCTTCGGTACATCTCATCTGACTCTTAGACCTCCGATGCTATGTTTCAACTGACATGGTCCCCAATGGACTTTCTGCAATTTGATACAAATTTCCAAACCCTGAACCCATGAGTAAAAGCATCTTTGAAAATTCTATTTTCAAACATGTACTTTTCCATTGATGAATGCCACCTTGAAACCTTTGACTTCCATTGCCAAAATGGACACCAGTTTCTTCTATCAATCAGGTACATAAAAGAGCTTCTGTAAATGAATCGAGTTACCCTCATTCAATTGAGGAGTAACACCCTTTCCGGGATAGGTGGCATCAGCTCCAAGTCTAATCCCACGAATGTTTCCATCTCTACCAAATTAGAGAGAGAGCACCCTTCTATCCAATGGAGTGCCTTGAAGCACTACAATCAATAAGCCCTATTCCCAAAGAATCTAAAGAAGAGGGCCAATACAAGATAACACTTCTTTATCATATTAGAAACAACATTTGATTCTTCATACCAGTGGTTCCTTGCTTTCTCTAAAGAGTCGGTCGTGTACTTGATGACTAGCAATACCTGTCATTCCTCTGATCATTGAAGATGTCCCTGGAATGATTTTTATCATCATCAAGTGATGTGTCCCTACTAGTCGAACACTCCTTCACATAATGGCTGAAATTATTTCAACCAAGGCATCTGCCTTTCATTCCACCCTTAGATCTGGACTTCCCATAGAAGTGATCTTCAAGTAGACCACCAGAAACTTCCGTTATGCCATTCTGATAATATTCTTTACTTCAACTTCACCCTTGGTGAATTAGAAGAGGGATGAGGAATCCATTGATCCTTTTGTCCTTTCCCAACTGTCTTTGGTGATTTCTCTTTCACTCTTGCTTGGGATTTGTCTTCACCTCAGCTCTGATACCATGCTAATTTTAAATATGTTCTATGCTAGAGCAATTTATTTCAATTTGCACAGTTAGCTCAATATATTTTCCAGATTAGCAATCACATCAGCATTAAAGTAAACTGCAGATAAAACATAAATATAAATCACAGAAGACAAGCCAAGACAAGAAGACACAAGATGTGGTGCTAGCCAGGGACAAACCCCAATATGGGGAAACCCTTGACCAATTCTTCTTATATGTTCTTCAATAGTTCAACAAAGAGAGAGAGAGAGAGATAGTACATTTACAACAAAAGTCAACAATTTTACTTATCTAGATAAGAGCATAGATCATCTCTAAGAAGATGATACAGGAGATCAGTTGAAGACATGTTGCTTCAACTGATTCTCCAAGGTGACTCTTTCACCTATCATTGTGTTGCACCTTGTCATCATGCCGCACCTCACTGTGCTGCACCATGCGCACCCAATATCACTATGTTGCATCTCATCATGACTCACCAATCAGGACTGTACCCATCACTGTACTGCATCATGTGCCATTGCTGCGCCATGTTGCCATACTGTCCTATGTGCTTGCAACACTATGCTTGCCATGTTGTCCCATTGTGCTTGTTGTTGCTATACCTTACATGCTTGTTGTCCCAATGTGTATGCTTGATGTATCTTTCATGCTTGTTGACCTTGCACAATGTGCATGCTTGCCATACCTTGCATGCTTGTTGTCCCAATGTGCATGCTTAATGTACCTTGCAAGCTTGTTGTTGCTATCATGTTGTTGCACTTACATCAAATCACTGTTAGGGGATTCTATGATCATTCTAACAACTGTTAGGACATCCTTCACAATAAGGTCACGAACTGGTTGGGGCATCAATGACAGTCCTACCAGCACTCACACATTAGCGGCAACATCTGTCCCAAAGCTAAGATCACCCTTCTCCAACTTTCCTAAACCACACGTTGGCTTGTTATACCCTAGCAGTCACAACTAACCCTTACGCCCTCCACCAAAGTGACCCAAAAACAAGCTACTGCTCCAACAATTAACTCGGCCTCCATTGAGGAGCTGAGGCGTCCTCCATGTTGTCTTAGAGCCTCCTTCTGTTGCTGCAGTTAGGGAAATTTCATACCTTTCATTCTTCCATAGACTGTGTTAAGGTTCTAGGGCATCCATCTAGGGTAGTGATCCTCTTCTAGGCTGCGTTTACATTGCTTCCCTTCTTGACTGCGTATACCTCTTCATAAGTTATGTTAGGGCTTCTCCATAGGAAAGCGTTAGGGCTTCTTCATAGCAACGTTGAGCCCTACCCTTGCTGCAATATAAGAGCCTCCCTTTTGGCAGTGAAGATTCTTCTCCATGAATGTAGATGAGGGTAGCGTATAGATCTCTTCATCTAGGGCTAGGGCAAACCTCCTAGATTAGCTTATTCTCTTAGGGATTCTTCCTGACATTAAAACCCAAACGAATGGAGAAGAAAAGATCACAAGAGAGTTGTGAGTGTGTCCAAATGACTTTCAAGTCACCTCTATTTATACTAAAACGTTGAGCACATGAGGGGTTTATTTGGTTGCTAGCCGATCTTGACGAATTGTCCCATAACACAAATAAATTCATATCTCCATGAATACTTATCGGAATCGAATGATCTTTAGAGAAATCCTACACCTCTCGATGAGAGAGATCCAAGAAAAATATTAGCTGCCACAAATAAGATGACCCACATGGAGTTTGGCCCTAGTTTCCGATTTTAACAGTTTACTATGACACTGTATCTACTATGAAATGTAAGGCATTCTATCACAGTGAACGTGGGATCTAAGGATAGTAACATGACCAGAACTATTAACAAAGTTGTGATGAAACTTTTTGGGTTATTAATGGAGGATAGATTTGATATTTGGATTGCTAGTCAGATATCCGAAGTTTGAACTCCTTAACTACTATATATGCAAGCTTTATCCTTTTTGAAATCTTGTGGAGAAGCATTCACTAGCTTATGGTCAAAGCCCATCAACACAAATACATCTAATCTGAAATTAAAGTCAAGGTTACTCATTATTGAAGGCTGAACATAGAAAACAAAATTACTCGCTCTTTGAAGAAGACAAGGCTACAAGAATATGAAGAAGAAAAGAAGACCGAAGTACAGATCTGGATGAAGATAGAATAAGGAATAGTCAAAATTTCAATAGTGATTTCCTATGCTATTCGAATTTTCTGAAGCATCTAATTTTGGAAAGAGTTTTATACAACCTACATCAAGAATTCTCAAGTGTGACAAAAGACAAGAAATATACATGGCAGATCAGAACCTGTGACAAGTCCAAACCTTCTAGCAGTTGAACCTTTTGTAGCACTATGGTATACAAAATTTTCTATGACACTATGACATAATTTCCTTTCCATATGAATTTTCTCTGTGGCATCCAAGGTTCATAGCATAAGCACTCCATATCCAAAACAAGGGACTTTTGTAGGATGAAAACTTAAGTCATATTTTATTTATGCTAGCCTTCGCTCAAGTAAATAAAGAAGAACAAGGATCAGAGGCATGCATCAGAACTACTAGTTTTATCCCTTTGAAAAGGTATCCATTCGCTTATGAACAAAGAATACTAACAGTCATTCAAACAATCTGAAGAAATATCTCCTAGGAATACACATCCATTTCTGAAGCAATTGACAATTAATTGAGGCAAGCAACAAGCATGAAGAACAATATGAATGATTTCAGTAAGTCATATGAGGAAGTCTATTATCTTTGCAATGATGTAAGCCATAGGAGGGTCATTACAAGGAGACTAGTATTTCTACAATAAGAGCTATAGGAACAAGAATCCATCATGACATTGAACAATAAATACTATACATGACATCCGAGCTTTCTGCAACACTATAGTTCACAAAATTATCTTTGACAACACTTCTCTGAGGCATGCATAATGATGAAGAATCTGAACTCTGAGGCACTATATATGAGGACCTAAGGGATATTTATGACGTTCTGGTTTGGCCCATTGAAAGCAAGAAACGTAATCATAGGATAAGACCTTGCGAACTTTGTGGAAGAGCTGTGATAAGATATGTGAAGTGTTATGAAGCACAAGTATGAGAAGCAGCTATGTTACCTCCCTTCCAATACATAAAAGAAAAGACTAATCACATCATCAAAGAAGACCTATACAATACAATAAAATCTGATAAGGAACTGAAGATTGTTGGAGAGACCATAGCCTCCACTATAGAGGATATATATGCAAAGAACATTGCAAGCATCCCTAAGAAATCCCTATGATCAACATCCTAGTTTGATAACTGAAGGTCTAAGGTACCTCTATTGAAGGAAATCTACTCATGTCAACTAAAAAATAGAACTAGATCCCTGTAGGAATGGATAGGTAAGGTTGAAGAGATATGTATAATTTTTGTGCATTTCATTATTTATGTTGATTATATTAAGTCCTCTAGGTTATGGTGATGATCTTTTGAAAGATAGTAAAAGGGTATGCATAGATATGTATTAAACACGATTACATAATTGATATGTTAGCATTCAGATTATTTCCTTATAAAGACTAGGTATAGGGTTTTGCAAACTAACCTATCAGTATGCTTGTAGAATTTGCAATTTCTTAAATGACAGCTTTTGAAGACTTTGAGAATCTAGGGTTTGTAAACCCTAGCAAAGATTTGAGTTAGAAAACCTTAAGAACGGAAACCCTAACTAATCGTTTCCGCTATAAAAAGAAAACATAGCTCTCGAGAATGACAAGAATGACATTATGGGAACAAGGTTGGTGAACAAGTACAAGATTAAGAGGGCGTTGACCTTCTTCAAAAACATAAGTACCCTACATCTGCTTGATTATTACTACTGCTATTTTATCTTTGTACTTTGCCTTTTGTTCTTTCATAGTCTTCTAATAAAGGTTGCAGGTCAAGACAAGATCTATCTAAGCTTGATTAGCATATGGAAGAATTGGAAGAACATGGCAAAGTAGGAAGATTAAGAAGAAGGAAGAAGAAGTCGATTAGATGGCAGCACAAAAGAAGTAGCTCACTGACTTCAGCCGAAAAGAGGGAGCTTTGATTGGTTCAAGAACACATAGATTGGGTTCATAGTACTGCTTATGATTGGAGGTGATATGATTTCTTGGAAGAGCATGAAGCAAAACTTTGTTGCAGTACGAAGAAAGATGTGAAGGCATGTGTAATCTGGCTCCATAAATTGGTTGATGAACTACTTGGTGACACATTGGATTTGATATGAATATTATTAGAAAACAATATAGAAGATCGTAATGTAGATAGAAGTTGAAAAGCTACAAACAAATCTCTACGAAAGAATAGGTAGCGGAAGCATTGATGAGTATTTTTGAGACAAGCTTAGGCTTGTGGTTATTTCTCCCTGTTTGAGAGGGAGTAAGGATCTCCTCCCTGGTTGAGAGGGAGTCAGGGTGGACACCATATTCTCCATGTGTCGTGTACTATGCCCAGGACTAACAGTCGTAAGCCTAGTGAAGGCACTAGTAGGGAGAATGGTGGATTGGATAAGCATCTAGGACCAATATTCTTCATTTGTATCCAAGATAAGAATAGTCGCGAGGACAAAAATTCTTTGAGGATATGTATCCAAGAAAAGAATAGTCCTGTGAGGACATACCTGGTGAACATCCAAATGGGGTGTGTGCCTGTAGAGGCAGTGGTGTCCAAATGTATGCCTCCCAGCATTGTGCTCTGATCTAGTGGAGAGATAGAGCTTGTTAGTCAAGGACTTGCTATTTTTGACAATGTCGGTTAAGTTGATGCTTATTAGTCTAAATCCTTCTTATATGAATATTTCAACTTGATAGTATCATGTTGTGTCATTATAAATACCTCCCTAGTTAAGAGGGAATGTTGGAAATCTAACTAGTCTCGATCTTCATAATGTAATTCAAATGTACCATTGATATATTTATTATATTCATCATTATTATTTTATTTTAGTCAAAGCATGTTCTTCATGCTTATAGAGTCAATTGAGTCAAAGAGTCAAAAAGAAATTATTTCGAGTCAAAAATTATGTACTTGAGTCCAGTCCCAATTGGACTTTTGAAAGAAAAAGATTTTTTGTCTTGAGTCAAAAAGTCAAATTGTCCACCACAAGACCAAGTCGGCCCTAGGGGAAACTATTCAACCCCCCTGGACATGTATATATAGAAGTCAACTTGACCACTTTAGAAATTATTCACTCATTCCTCATCGCATCAATTTTTGTGCCAAACAAGAAGAAGAAGACAACCAAAGTCAAAGAAGAGAGGAAAGTCAAAGGAGAGAGAGAGAAGACAAGTATTATGCCCTAGCCCTGCTCACATGTGCGAATTTTTCCGAGGTACTACAAGCTTGAAATTTCAGGAGCCAGAATTACAGGGGGGCAAAATTTCAGGGGTTGACCAAATTTCAGAGATTTGACCATCGTTGACTTCGACTTGATTGAACGAGACTTGGAAGAGGGTTGACTTGGAACTTTGT
>APFE030421839.1:2166-14335 GCA_000404065.3 Pinus taeda | reverse complement strand
CATTTGTCCAATGAATGATTGATGTAAATTGTATCCTTCCTGACTGATACATAGTTGTTGTTAGTAGATTTTACGCTCTTGTTTGCTCTCTTTTGCTTGTGCAGGTGTTCGTCCGCAAGGATAGCGGAGAATTGTGATCGGCTGGAGCGAAGGAGCGAGAGGACCATCTCTTCGACAAACATAGCGTTGGAATCCAAGTAGGTTTCTTTTACCCACTTGTTAATCACAACTAGGAACCTGCGGTGTAGCATTGTTTGATTATTGCTAGACCCCTGTTGGGCTAGTAGGGATCGCCTCTATCTGTAGAGGGGATTTACCTCTCCAACAGTATTTAATAAACAAACCATATGCAAATGCACATATTATTAGATGGTTAGTTTTATTGCAGTCGGGTAAGGAAAATGTTGTTGCTGATTTTCTGTCTAGATTAGATCTCCTTGCAGGTAAAGAAGGAATGGTAGATGATCAAATGCCAGATGAACACCTATTTTCTATCTCTATACTCTCTCCATGGTTTGCTGATGTAGCAAATTACTCGGTTTCAGCACAGTTTCCGCCACACCTATCTTCAAAAGAGAAAAGCAAGACTGTGAGGAAAAGTGCCCCATTCATTTGGATTGGGGGCAATCTCTTCAAACATGGCCTAGATCAGATTTTGAGGCAATGTGCTAGGGGGGAGGAAGTTTTTGACATTCTCCTAACCTGTCATGATGGGCCCTGTGGGGGCCATTTTGCAGCAAAGAGGACCGCCTTCAAAATTTTGGAAGCAGGTTACTATTGGCCCACTCTTCATCAAGATGTCAGGAGATATATCAGCCAGTGTGATCGATGTCAAAGGATGGGGGAACCTACTCCAAAGGATGAGATGCCCCTGCAAATCTCAAGTGACTTTCGAGCCATTTGAGAAGTGGGGCATGGATTTTGTGGGTCCTGTCAACCCTCCTTCAAAACATAAATCTTACATCATTGTGTGCACTGATTATTTGACAAAATGGGCAGAAACAAAGGCGATCAAGGCAACAACAGAAGAAAAAGTAGCTGAGTTTTTTAGAGAAAATATCTTCTACAAGTTTGGTTATCCAAGAGAATTAGTCACAGATCAAGGGAGTCAGTTTACATCCAATCTGATTGAGGACCTTCTCACACACCACAAAATTAAGCACAGAACTTCCACCCCTTATCATCCGCAAGCGAATGGATAGGTGGAAGTCACTAATAGAGCTTTGGAAGGAATTTTGACCAAGGTAGTGAGTAGCAACAGAAAGGATTGGGTAGATCGATTAGTTGAGGCCACCTCGGCCTATAATGCCACTTGGAAAACCACCACAAGGTTCACGCCCTATGAGACGGTCTATGGGAAGAAGGTTTTGTTGTCAATAGAATTTGAATATAACACCTTAAGGATGGAAGCTCAGCTAGACCTAGATCTCAGCCATGCACAAAAGGAAGGGTTACTTCAGCTAAATGGATTGGATGAACAGAGATTGCAGACCCTTTTCCACTCAAAGGTAGTCCAACTTCAAAGGAAAATATGGCATGACAGACACCTCAAAGAAAAAAATTCCAAGAAGGAGATTGGGCGCTATTGTATGATTCAAGATGTAAATATTTCAAGGGAAAACCGAGGACAAGATGGCTGGGACCGTACATAGTAGAAAAATTCAATGACAATGGTTCAGTTCTGATCCGTACCATTGATGAAGAAGCCATTTGCATGCTTGTCAATGGGCATCGGTTGAAGATCTATAGGAAGCTCCTCTCCAAGCAGTGATTCACTGAAAATATGAGTAAAACAATGTTGGTAGTGGAGCAAGTCTCTGCCTCCACTCCACCCACACCCTAAAAAAAAAAAACAAAAACAAAAACAAAAACAAAAAAACAAAAACAAAAAACAAAAAACAAAAACAAAAACAAAAAAAACAAAAACAAAAACAAAAACAAAAAAACAAAAACAAAAAAAAAATAAAATAAAACAAACAAATAAATAAATAAAAATAAAATATCCCTGAGTGAAAACCTCTTGGAGGCGCTCCAACTGTCTCAAAAAAAAAAAAAAAACCTAGGAAAAAACAGAAAAACTAACTTCTTTTGAACGCAATGCAGATTGCAAGAGGGTCACAGGAAAAAAGGACATGGCTAGGCTGAATACACCCATGATAGATCATTTCTCCATTGCCATTGTCTTTTCCCAGACCCTGGTGTCACTTGTTCTAGAAATTTTGCATCCTACAAGAAGCTTTGTGCATTCTACAGGAGGCTCCTGTAGAAACCACAAAGAGATCGAAATCAAGTTCAGAAAAGAATCAGAGGGCTAAAAATTTGTCTAGAAGACCTGTGGACCTCCCTACCACCCTTCATCCTCCTAACTCTCCATTTCATCCCTACAATACTACATTTCCACTCGCTTCTTTCCTCCCTACACAGAAAACAGAGAAATTTTGTTTCTTTTGTTTAAAAAAAAAATGATGAAGAAAAAACAACAACATTTCTAAACTTGTTTCTTACATGGTGCAGACCAGCTGCTTTTTCCTTTTCCTTCAAAACCTTCACCAACTATATTTTCAGTCCCTGCTCAAGCCTCAGCCAGAAATTTTAGAGGGAGAAGCAGTTAGAGGAAATCCTACAGGATTCCTGTAACAGCTGATCCCTTTAAAAAAACAAGCTCCAAAGGTAGGGTCAGTGCAGCCACATGTGTATACAATGCGCCGGGAGTCATTCCCGATTAAAAATATCACCAGCATGAGCTAGCTTGGTCCCCAGTTCAGAAGCCAAAAGAAGCCAACAACAACAACAATCTAAGAACAAAATACCAAATTCTGAACATGTAAAGCACGGTAGCAACTAACAGGTAAATGGATAAACCCATTCCTCTATTGCATGAATATGATTTAGAAATTGGATTGCAGATTACTGTGGTGTGATTTCTGAAAGGAGTTCGGATTTTCCACAATGCTCATATTTTATGGTCAACTGCATGAACCATTGAGATGGTCATCAGTGCTCATATTTTATGGTCAACTGCATGAACCATTGAGAAACTGCATGAACCATTGAGATGGTCATAATTAAATGAAATTGGCGGTCAGCTAACTAGCCACCCTCGTCCAGCTAACTGGCCACCCTCATCCAGTTTGAACAAGCCTCGTCCAATTCAAACAACATTCAGTTGATGTAATCGACACGTGTGTTCAATCAACTCGAGAAGAAAAACTCAAAACAAGTAGTGGTGGTAGCGGATAACGGGAATGATGGAAGTGATTGTGGGCAGGTGGCATAAAGTATCATAATGGCATTGCAGTAGGGACCAATGGTCTGGATGGGGATAATGTACCCTTCCTGCCACCCTACCTCATCACCGCAGAAAACTCCATAAGCTTAAGTACACTGCAGTCGAAGCCTCCACCACCTTTGTTTTCATTTGCATCGACGAGTTCTTGGCTGCAACAACTCACCTACCACCTTCAAAACCTCGAAACAGTCACTTTCTACCAGTTTTGAAACCCTTTCGCTTATCGGGCTCTGCAGGAGCATTATCGCACTCTACAGGAGCGGAAACACAGTCTACAAGAGCCTTTCTACAGGTAGGCCAATGAACAGCTCTGCAGAGGGAGAATTCGAGATTTTGTGCCAAATTCAAGCTCGAAAAAAGGCAGGCTCGGACAACCCACTCTAAATGTTAATTATCTACAAAAGGTGGTGGATTTGAAACAAAGTACTAAGGTGAAAAAGAAAGGGAAAGTGAAAATAGAAGTCTTCCTGTGTTTTTCAGAAATATATAGAGTCTCTCCATTTTACTCTCTGCACTAAAAGTCTGTCTCTTTCTTCCCCGTATTCTCCTATATGAAGAAGTGATGCAACCATAGGAAATTAAGCCTGTAAAGCACTGAATTTGCATTGGGTGGTCTGCCAAAGAAAAACACTGTCTTTCTCTCTGTGTTGTTTTTTTAAAGAAAAACTATTAATTTCCTCCAACAGCCCGAGAAGTAAAGTAAGGTTGAGAACAGAGTTTAAAGGGCAGGAAAATTAAAATTTATTTTTGTTAAAAAAGAAGAAACACGAAAAACTCTCTCTGGTTCCAGAAAAAACCTCAGTTGTTCCTCTGTTTTCGGGTTTGAAAATTTGTTGCCTTCCTCCTCACCTGAGAATTTCCAGCAGTCACTAAACATCATGACAGGGGGGTTTATGAGAAAGGAGCCTCTAAATTCCACCAAATTGCATGAACACCCAGAAGTGGTAGCCCTCTTTACCAGGGCAAATTGGATGCCTTTCTTTGAGAAATTTCATGGGTATGATGAGGAAGTTACAGAGGAATTTTTAATATCTTTAAAACCCCATTTAAAAACCCATGCTACAGTTAGTTTCAGGGGTCTAACCATAGAAATTACACCAGAATTCATCAACAGAATTACAGGTCTTCCACTTGGGCTCCCCTGGAGCAAAGAAGAAAAACCACTAGGACAAGTTGCTAAAAAGACCTTTTTCCAACCTGATAAACATCATGTGGAGAATAAGAATGGGATCAGAAGGACAAGTATACCTTATCCATGGGGTGAGGTTAGCTACTAGATCATGAAATATATCTCCTGTGAAGGAAGATACAATATAGTCTATGGTTATCATTTTAGATTGTTGCATGAACTAAGAAATGGAATGGACCTACCTGCATCTAGAAAACTCAGTATTCCATATTTCCTCCTCCAATCCTTGATAGAGTGTGGCACCAAATGGAATGTAGGGGTTCCAGACCAACTAGATCACCATGGGCTCATTAAATTGCTGGTAGAGGATGCCCTCCACGCATATACAATCCCTATAGCCTAGGAAATTTTCAAGGACATGACTAAAGAAGATGACATAAAAACTCTCACTGATGACCTTAACCCATTTGGCAGTGAAAAGGAGGAGTAGAAAGAGGAACTTGAGAAGGAAATCCTTGAAGAAGCACAAAATATTCAATTAGAAGAAGAAAAATAGAGAGGAGAGGAGAAACCTGACACAACCACAGTTGGACCTAAATCAGAGAAAAAAACAACATCAAAAGCATAAAAAGGGAAGGCCACAACAGAGAAAAGGAAAAGGACAAGAATTGAAAAGAAGAATCCCAAGACAACTCAGAAAAAAGTTGCCACAGGAAAGGCAGAGACTCAGAAAGTAGAGGGGAAAACAACACCAGAGACAACAAAAAAAACATTAGAGACAACAAACATAGGCAAAAATACAGAGGAAGAAGAAGAAAAATAGCAAGAAGAAGTGTCTCCTGAGACACTGGCAAGAGAAGCAGTGGTTGTTCTTGCTGCACTTAATACTCCAACTAAGCAAAAAGGGAAAAGAAAAAGACAACCATCTATGTATTTCAAAGCTCGAAAGAGCACCAGAATCAAGATGGGCAAGCCTCAACCACCTTCGAAAGAACCCATCATCATTGAGGATGCACCTACTATAACAAAGGAGGAATCTGCCTCCAAAATATCCATCACTTACGGGAGAGGAAGCCCTAAGACCTCTACTTGGAATGAAAGGATCAAATTAATGGACTCTAAAGCAGTCCTACATGAGGCACAAACCTCTCTATAGGAGACATTAGCAAAGCTCAAAGAAACTGAAAAACTGGAAAAGAAGGCAAAAGAACAGTCCCAAGAGGTAGATAAGGCAAAAGAGATACCAGAGCCTGGACCTCAGCCTAACTTAGGCTCCTACTACAACCTTCTAGAAGGTGGGAAGATCATCCCACAAAAATTTGCAGTGCCTCTTTTCTTCAAGCTGGAAAAGGTAAGAGTCAGGACCCACACATGGATTCAGATTGCAAAATCCAAAGGGGTCGAAGACATAGGGCACATGGAAAACAAGTTGAGAGAGATAAGTAGAGAATTGAGCATGGTAAGGCATACAGAGAGCATCAGAAGAGCTCAATTGCAGGAAGAAAATGAATTGTTGAAAAAGCAGCTACAAGAAAGGGAAACTCAAGGAGGAAATGAGCTGTCAATCTTGAAAGGATAGCAACAGAAAGAGGGACCCCAGGCAGATAGTAGGGCAGGAGAGAGACAACAACAACAACAAGAACCCCAGACTGACAATGAGACATTGATGAAACAACAACAAGAAAAAGAATCCCAGGAAAAAACTGAAGTGCTGATTTTGAAAAGGCAGCTACAAGAAAAGGAACCCTAGTTAGCCTGCATGGCCAGCTGGGCAATGGAAGCATTACAGTGCAGACAGCCAGCCAAATCATATGCACTATACCTCAAATATCAGTGGCTCCAACTTTAGATTAAAACACTAGCCCAGAGGGGCACAATACCATTTCAAGATTATAACCAATTTATGCATTCATGAGATCACAGTTCAGTTGAGGATAAAACAAAGCTAGTAGAATTTTACCTACACAACATGGCACTTACTGACATGAATTTATGGGATCCAAATGCTGCATTGGGAGACTTGCAGCTCATGGCCATGGCATCTTGAATGAGCCATGAAGAAAAGAGAGCAGTGGAAATTCAGAAAATGATGGCAAAAGAGTTGAGTGAGCCCCTGATGATTAGATCAGAACCAGCAGAATCCTTCGCTCTCATCTATGCCCACCAACACCTTGCAACTAATCCTCAAGTTTTCCCTGACTATGTTGACAAGCAAGAACAGGATATTGCTCATTTCGAGGATATGGAGAGATTTTTTGGCAATGAATGTATTCATGTATGCATGAGAAGGTGGAATACATTGCCACACAACCTAAGGATCAGGGAGTATCACTCCCCAAACAAGATGAGGGAAGCCATGAGGAGAGTGCCCCTTTATAAGCACTCAATTCAAAATTTGAAATCCAACTGGATTGGTCTTAAATTCATTCCTCCACTGCTGCTAGGACTGTTAGAAGGAGTTAAGCAGGAGGAAGAACAAAAACAATGGGAAGAAGTCAATAGGAAAGCAAGTTTCCATGATAGAGAGGAAGACATCACATCAGAGGCTTGGGATGTTAGGGAATCTGTCAGAGCCATTGAAGATGAAGAGTTAAATTAGTTGCTCAGAGGATGAGCAACCCATTTAGCAGGGGGGTGATGATGAGCCCCAGAAATGGGTAATTATATGGGATCATTATGCCTCTTATTTCGACTTAATCCACCATTCTCATTAGTTTGTTGCATGTTTTTGAATATGTTTAAGCTAATACAGTGAATTGGGTTGGTCACTTTTCCATGTAGTCTAATGGGTGTTTTATGAAGATTTGTTTGGACAATTTTTGACAAAGACAAGGAATTTATGCGCAAATGGCAGCCAAACTCGAGGAAAATAGGGAAGAGGACTTGTAGGTGGGGTGTCTCCTTCATTAATGACCCCTTTCCTCAAATCCTCCATCAACAACTCAGAGCATAAAGGCCCGTATTGATGATTCCAAGGAGCAGCCGAGCAAGTCAAGTAGAGCTGATGTTTATCTTCAGTTCTAGGAAGCCGAGTTCCTTGATTTTAGGAGGACCATTGGAAGTCCCTATTTGTATAAATAATAAGGCTTAGAGCCTCAGTAGTTTAGCCAGTTATTAGTAGATTTTCGCACTTTTGTGCAGCATTGTGTTCAGCTCATTTTTGAGTTCTTTTTGAAAACAATTTACGTAATGTAACTATTATTTTTGATAATGAAGATGAAACAAATGTTGAACCAACAATGATCTCTTTCACAGGGCTGAAGCTCTTGGGATAGGGCCCAACCCAAGCTACCCAACACCTCCCATTGTGTACTTATATGCTTTTGTTTCAATTCATGAGTTAATTTCTGTTGCATAGATTCATTTTACTTTGTTATATTAGGTTGCTTTTGATGGTCAATATAGTTGTTTTTGTTTCAAGTTGCTTAAGTAAGTTGCTGTAGTGACAGAAAAAGATCCAAAAAGGCCAACAGCAGGTCTTGATCTCCTTTCTTCCTTCCTGGGACTATGATTTGAGGTCAAGGCACTATTGCTGCCACCAAAAACACAGTTTTTGCTCTTCCATGCAACTGCTAGTGTGATACTTTGAGTTGGAAAGGTTGATATTGGTTCAGATTCATTTGCTTAGATCATTTCTTGTTCTTTTACCATAGTTATCTCGCATGCTTTTCTGTTCATAGTGTATTGTTCAACGTTTTATGTTTCTAGGTCAGGAATTAGGTCAAGCTAGAGACATTTCAGTTTTTAGTTCTTTATTTGGTCAGTTTTGATAAGAAAATGTGCATATCACTTGCAGGACATCTCATTTCAACATACATCCATAAAACAACTAGCACCAACTCACTTCTCACAAATTTCCCAGCCCATTCACGACATTTCGCCAATCTGCCCTAATTTTTGTGTTTTTTCATAAAGTTGTTTTCTTGCTATTTGAACAAATCCGACCATCATTTTCGTTCTTGATCCCCCTTGACAAGTTCTAGACACCTCAACACCTTCATCTAGCCTTCAGCTCCCCTTTTCCATGATTTTTCCACCTTCAAAACTCCAAAAATAGCTCTCGGCCTTCTCCTGTAGATCCTCATGTAGATCCCCTACAACCTCCCGTAGAATTTCCTGTGAGTGATTTTTCGAAGTCTGATCACTATGGAAGTCTCTAAAAGGGTACTAGGGGCTTCCTGGGACCTCTCCACACCTTCCTCCACCTCTGAAACAACCAACTCCATCTACCTTTTCCACCAAACCTCTACACAGTCACAACCAGATAAATCACAAGCATAATAATTTCACATAAAAACACTCAAAAGTACAAAAAGATGATTTCTTCTCATTTCTTGTTAGAAGTATCTTGAATAAATCCAATTTACCTTTTCAATAGTCAATGGCCCCCATTTCATTAGTTTCCATCTCTTTTCTTGTAAAAGTAGGGTTAGTGGATAAACTAGGGTTTGCTAGGGTTTGTGTTTCATTTCAGTTTTCATTCTATTTCTATAAATACTGTAGAGTTAGTTTCCTTTCATCACAGTTAAAAGCTTCTTATGAGAACTCATAGAATTTGGCTTAAGCTCCTAGCGAACTTGTGCCAGCTGACCAAGTGACAGCCTGCAATAAGAGCTAGTACTTGTGCATACAGCACCATCACTTCCAAGTTTGTTACGAACTACCGGGTTGATAAAAGTAAGGAAGGAAGCCCCATGATTTGCACCATTATTGCTACAATACTGGAGCCCACCACCCACCCTAGGGGTGGAGGCCCCAATTCAACAATGTTCCAACTCTATTGCCTCCATCACCTACCCAACCGCAACTCCTGCACTCTGCTCCACCTAGGAAACCCCATATGCCTGCCCAACCAAATCCAAACCCAAAAAATAGGCAGGCCCAACAAACATACAGTGGAGAGACATCATACCCAGCTTAGGCTGTTGAAATACAGGAGATCAACATAAGATCTGGGAGAATTCTCCCAGATAACCAACCTCCCTCTCCACATAAGGAGGTTGAGAAAAAAAGAGATGAAAGCAACCTTAAAGCAAATCCACCCTTTCCTGAAATATTAGCCCAACCACACCAGCCTACCCTAGAATAAATTGAACTTCTAGGAGAATTGAAAAATCTATGTGTAAATACCCCCCTTCTCCAGGAAATCAAAGATATGCCTATTTACAATAAATTGATTAAGGAAAAGTGCTTTAAGCATCCAGGAAGAAGAAAAAGGTATGCCACTACCATTAATGTCATTGGGTAGTTATCTGACTTAATGTTGGGGCAAGAAATAAGTCCAAAATACTTAGACCCTGGAAGCCCAGTAGTTGATGTCCACATCAATGGCACCATTGTCCCACACACTCTGATTGATCTTGGGGCTACCAATACTGTGATGACCAAGGACACCATGCTCAAGATTAACCTGCAAGGGTCATTAAGGAACACCACAACAGTGCTGCAACTTGTAGACCATTACATAGTCACCCCTGAGGGAATTGTGGAGGATGTGATGGTCTCCATTCATTCCTGGGAGTACCATGCATATTTCCTAGTTCTCCAGCCCAAGGATAACCTTACTGATTACCTCTCATCCTTGGGAAGCCATGGCTGGCCACAACTGATGCCTACATTAGCTGCAGAGCTAGGAATATGACCATTAAGAATGGGTATATGTCTAAACAATTAGTCCTATACCCTCCTGCTCAAGCCTCCCTAGAAAATGACTTACCTTTATGGTTGGAGGAGGAGGAAGAAGATGAGATTTATTCTGTCGAACTATATACTTTGGAAGCCATAATAAGAGGAGGGTAGCAAGATGAGGATGGTTTAATTGAACACCTACTCCAGAGTCCAACTCCCAGTTCATTACCCCTAGAAGAAAAAAGTAAAAGAAACACTGAAAAATCATCAAATTGACTTATGCTTGGCTAATTCCAACACACGCTGAGTCAAAACCATAGAAATTGGGCTAGATAAAACCTTGAAGATTAATACATCTCTCTCTACTTCAGAGGAGGAACAACTATGCAACTTGTTGAGGGAGAACCTAGAAGCCTTTGCTTGGAACTGCAAGGAAATGAAGGGAGTACACCCCTTGGTGTGCACTCACCACATATACATCAAGGAAGGTTGCAAGCCAGTCAAGAAACCACAAAGGAGAATGAATGCAACCCCCAAATACATAGTCAAAGAAGAACTGTAGAAACTGCTAGATGCAATGTTCATTTACCCTATCTCTGACAGTGAATGGGTCTCTCCTTTAGTATTAGTGCCCAAGAAAAATGGGAAGTGGAGGATTTGTGTCGATTATAGGGAATTGAACAAGGCCGTAAAGAAGGATCACTTTCCCTTACCCTTCATTGACCAAGTTCTAGATGGCTTAGCAAGGAAGAAGTTCTTTTCTTTCCTAGATGGATTCAGTGGGTACAACCAAATCCAAATCTGCCCAGAAGACCAGGATAAGACCACTTTCACCTGTCCATGGGGTACTTTTGCCTATATATTCCTTCCTTTCGGCCTATGCAATGCTCCTGCCACTTTCCAGAGAGCAGTCCTAAGTATTTTTCTGAATTAGTTCATGATGTTGTGGAGATCTACATGGATGATTTTGCACCTTATGGTTGTAATTTCCAAGAGGAACTGACTAACTTAGGCAAAGTATTACGCAAATGCATTGAGATGAACCTACCCCTCAGTCCATAAAAATGTGAATTCTTAATGACTGGAGGGACTGTGCTAGGTCATTCCATATCTCAGCAAGGACTATAAGTGGACCCAAACAAGGTAGTCATCATCCAAAGGGTCCCACCTCCACAAAATTAGAAAGATGTTAGGATTTTCTTAGGGCTAGCTGGATATTACAGAAGATTCATAAAAGACTTTAGCAAGCTAGCCTCTCCTTTGATTGGTTTATTGGCCAAAGATTATGAATTTATATGGTCAAAGAGCTTTCAAGAGGCTTGGAGGGTAAGGTAACCACTACACCAATCCCTAGAGGCCCAAACTAGGCCCTCTGATCCGGATTTAAACAGGAACGCAACAAATTACAGAGATAACCATATACACAAAGATGCAGCGGAAATAATACTTCATTTAATTAATGGAAAATACTGAAACATGCTTACAATCAGAAATGGAAATAAATTAGCTAGGGCGATGGTAGCTTATCTCTGAGAAGAGATGTGATGGCTACATGCCTCTGAACTGTGTTACAATGAGGCTCGAAGGCCTCTTTATTGTTGATAAACAATGAAAAACCCTTCACATTCCAAAACCTAACCCTAGGAGATGAAACGCCAAACTGTGGGCCCCATTTGGGGGTAAGTTGGTACATCAACTTCCCGGGGTCGTAACTTTAGCATATGATCTCCGTTTGACGCGTACAATAGCTCATTAGAAAGATCTATTCGAGCACTATCATTGTTGGAACGGGCAACATCGGTCCATTCCATGGACCCATGTTGCCCCCGGATTCCCCCAAAAACGTCGTTTAGGGCCTCAAAACGGCTCCGGAAGTTCAGGACCCGAAAAACTACTAAAAATAGTAAGTTGTGCTACAATTAAGGAAACTGAAAATGCTGAGAAGACAATGGTGGGGGTCCAGGTGGACTTGGCAGGTGGCCACCAATATCCACCTGGATCATTCCTCCCCCCTTAGGAAGCAATGGTCCCCATTGCGTTGAGCTCCCCCATGAGATGAGGAAACTTCTGCTGAACCTGTTTCCTGGTGAACCACTTGCCCTGCTGAAGGAGTTGGCCTGCTT